>BSBK01003483.1:0-69994 GCA_027943335.1 Chamaecyparis obtusa
TATGCGAAAGTATCTAATAGAAGAATGATGAAGGGTGCTCCCCTTAATAACACAAATGCATAACAGAAATAGAGAAACAACGACAATATGCAAGAACAGAAAATTGGCTTCTTATTATCTCCACAAATGTGGAATTACAAACTTTCAAAATTACAATATGCAAAGCCCCATGGGCATTCCCTTACAATATTCTGTAGGACAAAGCCTCAAATTATTGCCCAGATCTACTACCCAGAACTATTCTGAACTACCTAAGACAATAATACAGCCTTCCTTATATAGGCAATTTTCCACCGCCTGGGAAGGTTCCAGAATTTTAGCCAATAAGGCAGACCAAACTTAGAATTATTTTATTTTACATTTCATTACATCATAGTCGGCTCAAGATAACCTTTGAAACCCGAACAGGAATTTTGAAGAAAATTATTTTCTGCCATTTCAGGTGGTCCAACTTCCGAAGACCATAAGTCATCACCCGTTGACCCGCTCGGCTATTATAACCCCATTTCGGAAACACCACGAAGCGCTCTACAGGCTTGACCGGCGCAAGCGCCTGTCACCCAAATTTTTGACCTCATTCGGGGCCTCTAAAGCCTTCAAAACTGAGTTCAAAGTTTCTGTACCCTGCTGCCAATACCGAAAATCTTCAATATCTTCTAATATACACTTGATCTGGCAATGAAAATTTACTGCAGACTTATATGACCAAAATGAACCTCCAAGAAAGAAATCAGATCATTCTAAGCACATACGAAAATTACCAAAAATAGTAACTTTCCATAAATAGTAGCTCTGCACAAAATAGCCCTTATTGAATACAAAAAAATAGAAATATTTTTGGGTGATGCAAGATTGCTCTTACACCCAGGATGCTCCTGCATCAGACACCTGGGGTAATTTTGAGAAGTGACCCTGTCACGACTCAGGTGTGCAGAGGAAAACCAAGACGGTTAACCTCCTCCTTTGTTAGCCATGATGAATCTTCAACAGGTCATCCTTTCCACTTGACCAGATATTCTTCATATGTCCTGTTCCTTGTGCTTCTGCCAACACGACTATCCAGTATATCTTCAATCTCCTTAGTGTCTGAACTAGTTGTTGGAATACTCCACTGCGCTGCTGTGATCTCATCTTCAACACCTCCTTCATGATACTCTGTCAAATCTGAAATGTTAAACACTGGTGAAATATTTAGCTCAGTAGGCAATTCTACCTCATATGCATTTCCTGAATCATGTTTCTTCAATATCCTACATGGTCCAAACTTCTTCATTTTTAGCTTGTTATATGTACCAACTGGAAACCGCTCCTTCCGCAAATGAACCATGACTTCATCACCAACCTAAAATTCCTTATACCTCTTTTTCTCATCTGCCTTAGCCTTATACTGTGCATTCATCTGGGTAATATGCTTCCTCACCTCCTCATGGATGTTCTTCAAGTGTTCTGCAAAATCCTCAGCTTCAGCACTACTTATTTCTCCTTTATCTATCTTCCTCAATTCAGATGCATTTCTTGGACTACTTCCATATACAATCTGGAATGGTGATTTACCAGTGCTCCTATTGACAGAATTATTGTATGCAAATTCTACCTGTGGTAAAATTAAATCCCATCCTGTTGGCTTATCTCCAACCAAACATCTCAGCAAATTTCCCAAACTCCTATTCACCACCTCTGTCTGTCCATCAGTCTGTGGATGATGTGATGAACTGAACTTCAAATCTGTCTTCAACTTCTTCCACAATGTACGCCAGAAATATCCAACAAACTTAGTGTCCCGATCTGAAACTATGCTCTTTGGCAAACCATGAAGTCTCACCACTTCTCTGAAAAACAATTCTGCTATATGAACAGCATCATTAGTCTTCTTGCAGGGAATGAAATGTGCCATCTTCAAAAATCTGTCAACCACCACAAAAATTGAATCATGTCCCCGCTGAGTCCTCGGTAAACCAAGAACAAAGTCCATGCTGATATCCTCCCAAGGCTCCTCTGGTATAGGTAATGGCTGATACAACCTTGTATTCTGCTTCACTCCTTTCACCATCTGACATGCTCTGCAACTCTGTATAAACTTCTTCACATCTTGCTGCAATTGTGGCCAATAATAATTCTCACCAACCAAAGCAAGGGTTTTATCACGACCAAAATGTCCAGCCAATCCTCCACTATGCTTCTCCTTGATGAGATTCTCCCTCATAGAACTTCATGGAATGCACAACTGACTCCCTCTGAATAGCATATCATCCTGGATGATGAAATCCAACCATTTCGTCCTGTCTAGAGTAACAGGTTCTGTACAAGCTTTCCAAGCTTCACCAAAATCAGGATCCTCTGGATACAAATTCTTGAGTTCCTTGAACCCAACCACCTCAATCTGCATCTCTGTCAGCAATAGTTGCCTTCTGCTAAGAGCATCTGCAACCCTGTTAGACTTTCCACTCCTGTGTTTCAAAACAAATGTATAACTCTGCAAAAACTCAACCCATTTCAAATGCCTCTAATTCAACTTTCCTTGATTATTCAAATATTGCAAAGCTTGATGATCAGTATACAAAACAAACTCCTTAGGAAGTAGATAATGTCTCCACTTCTTTAATGCCTGAACTATAACATAAAATTCCTGATCATAAACAGAATACTTCCTCTTGGCATCATTTAACTTCTTACTGAAATACGCAACAGGTTTACCTTCTTGGCTCATAATAGCTCCTATTGCAGTACCACTAGCATCACAATCTACTTGAAACACCTTATTGAAATCTGGAAGTGCTAAAACGGGTTGTTCTGTAACTTTTCGTTTCAACAATTGAAAACTCTTTTCTGCCCCATTAGTCCACTTAAACTCTTTTCTATCCCCTCTCATTGTTTCAGTCAAGGGTCTACAAATACTGCTAAAATTTCTTATAAACTTTCTGTAAAAGCTAGCCAAACCATGAAAAGATCTTACCTCAGTAGCACTCCTTGGAGTAGGCCATTCAAGGATAGCCTGTACCTTCTCTGGGTCCATTTTTAGACCTTCTGCTGAAACTACAAATCCCAAATACACTAACTCTTTCTTCACAAAACTGCACTTCTTCAAATTAATCAACAATTTCTCTTCTCTCAACTTCTCAAATACCATACGAATATGCATCATATGCTCATCCAATGTCTTACTAAGGATCAAAATATCATCTAGGTAAACAATGACAAACTTACCCAGAAATTCTTTCAGAACCTCGTTCATGAGCCGCATGAAAGTGCTCGGTGCATTGGTTAGCCCAAAAGGCATGACTAACCACTCATATAGTCCTTCCTTTGTCTTGAAGGAAGTCTTCCATTCATCTCCTTCTCTGATCCGAATCTGATGATATCCACTTTTCAGATCTATCTTTGAAAAATACACAGCTCCACTCAAACAGTCCATAATATCATCCATTCGTGGCAATGGAAACCTGTACTTGATTGTGATCTTGTTTATTGCCCTAGAATCTGTACACATCCTCCATTCTCCATTCTTCTTTGGTGCTAATACCACTGGTACAGCACAGGGACTCAGACTCTCACGGATCAATCCTTTCTGTAACAGTTCATGTACTTGTCTGTTCAACTCCTCACTTTCTACAGGTGTCATTCTGTGTGCTGCCTTATTCGGCAAACTCGCTCCTGGGATCAAGTCCATCTGATGACTGATCTTTCTGACCGGTGGTAATCCATCAGGCATGTTATCATATACAATATCTTGAAACTCATTCAACAAATCTGCAACTTCTACAGGAACATCTTCTACTTCCTCTTTACCAGCTTTTGGAATTAAAGAAAAACATACATGCTCATGCCTCATACCATCTAGGAATTTTCTTCCATCAACAAATGTTATTCTTGCATTACCACATACCTTTTCTTCAGTCTCCTTCAATGGTTTTAGCTTATGTCGCACTCCATCCTTTGTCAGGGAATAGGTATTCGCATGACCATCATGTACAGCACATCTGTCAAACTGCCACGGTCTACCTAACAACATATGACATGCATCCATAGAGATGATATCACATAGTACCTCATCTTGGTACCCGCTGATCTTGAACTTTACCAGGCACTGTTCACTGACCATGACCTTGTGGTCATCCTGCACCCAGGTAATCCGATATGGATGTGGGTGTTTCTGTCTCTTGAGCTTCAACTTTGTCACCATCTCTTCTGACACCAAATTGTCAGTGCTTCCACTATCAATAATCACATCACAACATTTACCTTCACACTTGCACCTGGTGCGAAACAGGCTCCTCCTTTGCTCAGGTTCATTCTCACCACTCAACAGGACTCTTCTGTTAATCAACGTTTCTCCTCTTTCAGCATCTTCAGAATTTGATGATCTGGCATCTTCATCTACATGTGCAACTCTGGCCTGGCCTTCATTTCTCCTATCTGTTCTGCCTTGGTGCTGAGGACATTCAAATGCCCTATGACCTTCTTCTCCACAGTGAAAACATGTTCCACAGAAGCCACCTCTTCCAGATCCTTGTCCTCTTCCTCTTCCTCTCTGATCTCTATTATTCTGATCCTGGAAGTGATTGGAATTATTTCCTCGCTGATTCTGACTGCTACTTGGCCTCATCCTTCTTTTTCGGATCTTCATTTCGGCCACCACCAGATCGTCCACCGTGACCTCTTCCGTTTTGTCTGCTCTCAAACTTCTTGTTCAGCTTTTCCTCTACTTTTAGGGCAAATTGGTATGCCTCCTCAATACTATTCATTCGAACCAGATTCAGCTCCTCCTGAATGCTTGGCCTTAACCCATTAAGGTATCGGGCAACTTTCTCCTTATCAGCTTCTGCATGGTCTATTCTGATGAGAAGTCGATAGAACTCCTTTGTATACTCCTGAACAGATCTTCCTGCTTGCTTCAAACTCTGTATTTTCTTTAGTAGGTCAAGCTCATAATCAACAGGAATGAACTGTCGCTTTAATTTATCCACCATCCGATCCCATCTTGCGATTTTATCTTTCCCTCTTCTATTTCGCTCCAACTGAATTTCTTGCCACCAGATCTTCGCATGACCTTTCAATCTGGCCTTCGCAAATTTGACCCTATCAGGATCGTCAACATCTTCGTACTCAAAATATTCCTCACATTCATTGATCCAGTCAATCAATTCCTCTGGGTTAAGATTTCCAAAAAATGTAGGAACCTCAATCTTAGGTCTTTTCCCAATCTTGGAAATGGCCCGAAAAAGGTCTTTCTTCCTCTTGGTTCACAATTTCAGCTTCTCCTTCTTGATATTCTTCTTCAGCTTCATCCTCGCTTTCATCTCTGACATTAAGATTCATTCCTCTGCGAATCTCTTCTTGCAATGCTCGCACTTGTCTCTGCAGCTCTCTAACCTCAGGTGTCACAGCACCAACTCTTCCGCCACGTTCTCGTCGTGGAGGCATTTTCGCGATGCGCACTGAAACCCTAGCCATGGTCCTGGTGCAAACTGCCTCACAGTCGGCGATCTGTTTACACACTCAAGAACTCCTGCTCTGATACCACCTGATGAAGGGTGCTCCCCTTAATACCACAAACGCATAACAGAAATAGAGAAACAATGACAATATGCAAGAACAAAAAATTGGCTTCTTATTGTCTCCACAAATGTGGAATTACAAACTTTCAGAATTACAATATGCAAAGCCCCATGGGCATTCCCTTACAATATTCTGTAGGACAAAGCCTCGAATTATTGCCCAGATCTACTACCCAGAACTATTCTGAACTGCCTAAGACAATAATACAGCCTTCCTTATATAGGCAATTTTCCACCGCCTGGGAAGGTTCCAGAATTTTAGCCAATAAGGCCGACCAAACTTAGAATTATTTTATTTTACATTTCATTACATCATAGTCGGCTCAAGATAACCTTTGAAACCCGAACAGGAATTTTGAAGAAAATTATTTTCTGCCATTTCAGGTGGTCCAACTTCTGAAGACCATAAGTCATCACCCGTTGACCCGCTCGGCTATGATAACCCCATTTCAGAAACACCACGAAGCGCTCTATAGGCTTGACCGGCGCAAGCGCCCGTCACCCAAATTTTCGACCTCATCTGGGGCCTCTAAAGCCTTCAAAACTGAGTTCAAAGTTTCTGTACCCTGCTGCCAATACCGAAAATCTTCAATATCTTCCAATATACACTTGATCTGGCAATGAAACTTTACTGGCAGACTTATATGACCAAAATGAACCTCCAAGAAAGAAATCAGATCATTCTGAGCACATACGAAAATTACCAAAAATAGTAACTTTCCATAAATAGTAGCTCTGCACAAAATAGCCCTTATTGAATACAAAAAAATAGAAATATTTTTGGGTGATGCAAGATTGCTCTTACACCCAGGATGCTCCTGCATCAAAGAAGAAGAACTTAGAGCCACCATGCTATCAAAATTTACATGACACAATATTTTATGCCATAACCATCTTTCATCTATTTGAGTAATCAAACAAGTCCTTTGTCTACTATTCAAAAAAAAAAATGTTACCTCCTATTTTGGATTCAATGACAATCTCCTTTCCATGACAATTCAAAATTTTTTACGTATCATCCTTGAAATACAATCTGTAGCCCTTATCCATTACCTTACAAACACTTAAAATATTATTCTTCAATCCTTCTACAAACAAGACATCATTAGTGTTATTTTTTACATCCAAAGTAATAGAACCTCTACCTTTTATCTTACCACCAAAGTTGTCTCCCCATTTCACTTCATTACCATTATAATTTTCATAACTTAAAATTTACTTCTATCACTAGTCATGTGGCAAGAACACCCACTGTCAATTATCCATTTATCTTGCTTCACAACCTGAGTAGCTAAAGATTTCATTTCAACAATATCATTAGTGGGTCTAGAGATTGCAACATCTTTAGATTCTGAATCAGTACCTTTAATAGATACTGAAAAACTAATGGATTTGAGATCATCATATTTGATACCTTCATCCTCAATGATATTAGGGGAAATATTAGTCAAAGAATCTGTGGAGTTGAAGTTTTCAAATTCATCAATGGTTACCTTAACATCATGATTACTAGTGATATCAGATCCACTTTATGAAGTTGCATGAGATTCCTTAGGTGCACATCTAGAAATAAGTGCTTCCAACTTCTTTATATCTCTTTATTATTCTTTAACATCCTTCATGAGCATTTTGATCTCCATGTCACATGAAGTACATTTTTTTGGAGTCATTTACTAATCTTTAATATCTATTTATCCTTAACATTTTCTACCATTTTTGGATCTCTCTCAAGTTGTTAGGATTTCTCAAGGGACTTGGCTCTGATAAAAATTGTTGGGAATAGCAAAAAGAAGCTAAGGCTGAGTGGGGGGAGGGGGTGAATCAGCTCCTCCCAAGACACAAGACTCAAAACTCCTTAAAACCCTTAAAATAGTAAACCCCTTCTCACTTATACTTTTTTACCAATATGAATAGAATAAAACATATAAACATAAATCAAGAAGTAACAAAAACCACATAAAACACATATTTTTATCATGGAAACCCAAATAGGGTGAAAAACAAGGTGGGGCTTGTACCCATAATAAGTCTACTACCTAGTTAGAAGCCTAGCTTATTACACTAAGGGGAATGCATAAGCATTCAAGCACACTACCTAGAGCACACTTCTCAATCACCTTAGGCACCCAACCAAGGAAGTCTCACTAACTTATAAACACCAAACAAGCTAGATAATTTGTTACATAGAATGAACTATAAGTACAATCTTTGTATGCTCGATCACTTCCTTTGAAGTAAAGCCAAATCTATTGTTTTAAATCATTCTACCACATGTAGAAAATAAATTCAGCCTTTAGTAGATCTAAAAAACTCAAAAAAAATCCCTAGCATCTACAACAAAAAAATATACTATGTAACACACAAATTCAAACCCTTCTTCATCATATTTATCAGGAACTAGGTCAACAAAAACTAATTTTCAAACATCCAACTCATAGCACCAAAATCAACCATCAGGATCACTATCCATTTTCCAAACATGTCTATGATCTATCACAAACACCTTGAGATCATAACCACAACCATAAAACATTTAATCAGTCTCTCATAAGTCATTTTATTATCTTCTCATAGAATGTCAGCATAGAACAAAATATTTTCTTCAAACTCATTGAACTTGGTCACCTTGATCAATGTAAACAATCTAGACTACCAGAACATTAGGCACATAAACCTAGATCATCCTAAGGAATCATTAAATCTCAAAAAAATAAATAAATTCATCATCCTTTAAATATTTTTTTAGTAATTATTGCCCTCTCAAGAACATTGTCACCCTCTTACTAAAATACTTGTAACTGCATTGTTGATTATCAAAATAAAAAACCCTTTTAATGGTACATATATTGCAATTTACATTACACATTCCCATTTGTGCAACCAAATATCTCTTCACATATTCTTTTGAAAATTTGAACTCTACAACTTTGTAACTCAATTTGACTATCAATCAATGAAATAACTGGTCTTCCTCTAAGACACCATAACTCACTTAAATCATCATTTCAGCATCTGAAACTTTTCATATACCATTTAGAAAATCTCTACAACATCCTATGAGGTGTGCAACACCTAATCTTCAATAACATTCCTACACAACTTATATGATAATTTCCTGTTACTAGGAAAATTTACATAATAAACATTCATACTATATGATAGACATGTAATCAATATGAACAAACATCCAAATATTGCGAGAAACATATTGTCACCAAAAGATAGACATTTTGACATTGATTAAAACACATCCAACTTACCAATCGGAAGTGACAAGGATGATTCTATGATCAAAAAAGGAAAGAATAACATGAATTAGACTTGGGTAAAGGGGAAAAACATAAGAAAATAATGAAGTTGGTTCTATGACTTCTCAGGGTATTGACTTCTCTTTAGAAATATATATAAATATAGAAATATAATAGAGGGATAATCAAAATGGAGATATTAAGAAATATATTAATATTTTATAATCTAAGGCCTTTGTATAAGAAAGTGCTTCTAGATGATGTTACATTAGCTTTTTGAAGTAATAATGCATTAGATAGTATGCCAGGCTCCTCTTGGGACAAGTTGAGAAATAGAAGAGGGATTTTAGTAACTTGCAAAATAGATTTACAAGTGCATCAATTTAAAATAGGTACAAAAGAAAATCCTTGATCTTTCATACTCTGAGAAAGGAAGAAAGTATGTTGATTCCACTTTTTATTGATCTCGAGATGAAGCCATGACCCATATACAAACCATATCTATATGTAGAAACTATGAGGAACAAAGAAGGTACATTTTATAAAGTTCACATTTACTATGGATGCATGAAAGATATTAGGGATTACATCCACACAGAATTGGGGGAGGTAATCCATGCAAAATTCAATGATGATTTTTAGAAAGATTTGACTATAAGGGATCTAGTTTCTCTCAAAGAAGATCACAAGATATTCAAAAGATATATTTAGATATTTGAAGGTATTTTCCTAATTTCTCATTTGATTATGAATGGATAAAAAATAATTGTAAGCCACATTCATGGAGACATAATGTATTAAGACAAACCATATAGAATCAAAAAATAAGGTGTTCATGCCCTAACTAGACTATGTTCTCATGGTGGTATTCTAATAATGAAGTCTATGAGAAATAACATAGTTAAAAACCTTCTTTGTATGAAATTTGATAAGAGGGCTAGATGCTTTTTAAAGTAATAATTGATCCTAGAGTGAATTATGTAATGTATGAAATCATGTATAGAGTATTTTTCCATAACTTGGAGGGTTTTGCAACTACTATCACCATTTATAATACATACCAGATGGTGACTACTAGTGAACAATATGATTTATGTGAATTGATGCTACAACAATTCATGGAAAATATGGATAGGATTAAGAAATAAAAGAACCCCTTTAAATTTGGATCATTAATTATTTTCCTTTATTTCATGTACATGAGTGTACTTCCTAGAAGACACAATCATATTTGGATGAATTTGATTCCTAATGGAAGAAAAGTTTGTTAATATGTTGAACACCTTGACTCTGTAGAATATGAGAGATAGGTCCATGAATGGCTTAAAAAATTTTAGAATGTTATGAAAGAGAGAAATATTTCTATCTGAGATAGTTAATAAATATAGGATATAATCACTTATCTTGTTGGTAGAGATAATTGTTACATTGAAGTAGTAGAGCCTAGGATAGCATCCATTTTGAAGATTCCTTATGAAGTATCCAAAGAGTTTCAGTGGAGTAAAATATTACCAAGATTATCAATCTTCCTAAATATCCCAATGAGGCTCACTTTGGTACAATCAAAGAGATTGATGAAAATTTGATAAAAAAATATATCAATAAAATTCATGACCAAAGGATACAAAAAATTATATAATGACTTAGGTTTGCAGATAAATTTAGAGATTTTTAAAAGGACAATATTTGCATCTTCTCCATCTCCTATTGCGGTGGGTTCTTCAAGAACCCCTAAAGGAATAGTGAAATTTGAAGGAAAGGTTGTCAGGCCAAAGAAGAAACCAAGAAATAAGGTTACCTATAGTAGTATTAGTACAAATGAGGAAGAAGAGAAATACAAATATATTCTTAGTCTATAGATAAAGAAAGAATGTGTTGAAGATGTTCAATTTGAAACATAGACTTATGTGAACCTATCCTATTCACAAAAAGGGTTCAAAAAGAAGAAAGACACAAAGAAACAAAAAGTAGAAAAATTGGAAGATGATCCTAATTATCAACCACTAAGCCTGGATGTTGTAGTAAATTCCATTTGTGCAAAAAAATACATGAATTACATCATGGACATATATGATGAATCTGTCAGAATAAATGATGCAGATGAGATGAGTAAGTATATTGATAGCTTGATGATGTGTTTTGTCAATTATGTTATTGTCATTGATGTCAACTTAGTTGTTCTTGGTTGACTATGTTCTTGGTGTACCAAGTTATGACAGAGAAGATGAATTTGATGGTGGTGTTGTGATATTTGGAAATAATTCACCCCACTTAGTAGAAGGTAAAGGTACTATTTCCTTCAATGGAAAAAAAATTTAGATGATGTCTATTATGTTGAAGGTCTACCAAATAACTTGTTGAGTGTGGGTAAACTTAATGACATCAGATAATGTCTTGAGTTTAAAAGAGGAATGTGCAAGATCATTAGAAGTTTCAGTGATGATATTTCTACTAGAAGACAAACTAGAGGTAACTTATTTCAATTGAACAATATACTTAACAATTGTTTGGTTGCTAAGATTGAAGATAGTTGGTTATAGCATAGAAGAATTTTCCATGTAAAATTTGATAGACTGGTGAAGGTAAGAAAGAATAATGCATTTTAAGAGGATTTCCAAAACTTGTGAAACAATACAACTTGATGTGTAAAGAGTGTTAACCTAGTAAGTCAACTAGTACATATTTCAAGAGAAAATCTTAGTCATCAGAGAATATACTTGATCTAGTACATACTAATTTGTGTGACCCTATGAGACAAAAGAGTTATAATGGTGATAGATATTTTATCCTATTTACTGATGATTATTCAAGAATGATGTGGGTTACATTTATTAAGGAGAAATCGGATGCATTCAGTAAGTTCAAGGCTTTCAGAATACTGGTGGAGAAGGAATTAGGAAAAAGTATGAAGTATTTAAGATCAGATAGAGGAGATGAGTTCACATCTAATGTGTTAATGAAGTATTGTGAAGATAATGGTAAAAAGATAGATGTCTTCTCTAAGAACCCCTTAGCAAAATGGTGTTGAAGAAAAAAAGAATAGAATAATTAATGATGTTGTAAGGACTATGTTAATACAAGATGTACCAAAGATCTACTGGAGAGAAGTAGTTAGTATTTTTGTTTATACTTTGAACTGGGTGAAAAGGAAGAAGGGAACTGAAAAAAAACCCTATGAGCTATGGCATGGTCATTCTCCTAGTGTAAAATATTTCAAAATTTTTGGGAGTAAATGTTATATAAAAAAGAGATAATTTTTCTGGAAAATTTTATCCCAAAAGTGATGAAGGCATATTTTTGGGTTATTCAACTAAGAGAAAGGCTTAAAACTTTTTTAACAAAAGGAATAATAAAATGTTTGAAAGTGCTAATATGAAGATTGATGAATTTCCTTACAAATCCAAGGAAAGAAGTAAAAAAGGAGACAAAAGATGATCAAGGAGTAGAGTGTATTGAATCGAAAGAGCCTAGACCAATAGAGCATAGCAATGAGGAAGAAGTAGTAAAAATGTACAAAGAAGAAGCTCCTAGGCCTAAACTAGTAATCCCAAGGTATGTGAAAAGGAATCACTCTTATGATAAAATAATTGGTGATAAGAATGAAGATGTGTTGATAAGAAGTAAGGTTAGAGAAATCACATGTCTGATGTCATAATTTGAGTCCAAAACAATGAAGGAAGCCACTAAAGATGATGATTAGTTGAAAGAAATGCATAAAGAGTTAGATCAGATTGAGAAGAATGTAACATGGACTCTTGTGCCAAGGTTTGAAGACAAAAATGTGATAGGTACAAAATGGGTTTTCAAAAATAATTTAAATGAAGATGGTGAAGTGGTGAGAAACAAAGCAAGACTTTTGTCTAAGGGTTATGCACAAGAGTAAGGTTTAGATTATGGTGAGACATTTTCTACTCTAGAAATATTGGAAGTTGTTAGGATATTACTATCTTATGTTGCATTCAAGAAATTCAATGTTTATCAAATGGATGTGAAATCAACATTCTTGAATGGAATTATCGAGGAAGAGGTCTAGATTGATAAAATGAATGGATTTGCATTGACTAAGGACACAAACATGGTATGAAAAAATTTTAAAAGCATTGAATGGTCTAAAGAAATCCCCTAGAATATGGTATGAAATATTATACTCTTATCTCATTCGAATTGATTTCAATAGGACTTCTGATGATAGTAATGTTTACTTAAAGATTGCAGGTGAAAAGATATTAATTGTTGAAGTATTTATTGATGACATAATTTTTGGTGGTAATGATGAGATGAGTATGCTTTTTTCTGATGAGATGAAGAAACAATTTGAAATGTAAATGATAGGGGAAATCAAATTCTTCATAGGATTGCAAGTATCAGAGTTGGACAATGGAATATACATATTTAAATCTAAATATGTGAAGGAGGTGGTGAAATTTTTTGGCATGGAAGATTCTAAGCCCATTGGTACCCCTATAATTATAGGTTGTAAACTATCCAAGGGTGATGAATCTGAGTCTATTGATGCCCCTTTATTCAGGTCCATGATAAAAAAAGGTACACTATATTGTGCATACAAGATTGGATACTACACAAGCAGTTGGAATAGTTGCAAAGTTTTAGTCAAACGTAAAGGAGTCACACATGGTTGTAGTGAAGAGAATATTTAGATATCTAAAATAAATTATGGATTATGAATTATGGTATTCTTGTAAAGGTGATTTTTCACTAAGTGTTTCTACTAATGTGATTGATTTGGTTATGTAGATGATCGAAAGATCACAAGTGGTGGGAGATTCTTTCTAGGTGGAAGACTTGTGTCTTGGAAAAGAAAGAAATAAAATTTCATATCTCAATCTACAACTAAAGTAGAATATGTTGTAGTAGCCATTTATTTCACATAGGTATCTTGGTTGAAGCAAATCCTAGAAGGGATCAAGGAGAAGGTAACTAAACTAGTGACAATTTATTGTGATAATACTAGTGGTATAAATATTTCCAAGAACCAGGCTATGCACTTGAAGACCAAGCTGCACATTATTATGAAGTATCATTTCTTGACATAATAGGTGAAGGAGAAAGTGGTGAGGTTGGAGTACAATCCAACTAAAGAGAAAATTGTCGCCATCTTTAGCAAACCAATTGCTAAGGATACTTTTGAGTACCTTATAGGTAAGCTGAGGATCATGCCCCTACCTAAGAAAAGTTAAGATGCAAGTGTTGAATCAATATGGTAGGTATTAATGTTTTATTTTTTAGTAGATTGATGTAAAGGGAACTACTCCTTAGGGGGAGCAGCTGGATAAATTAAGTCTTGATCATTATACCTCCTTTGGCATTGTTGTCAAAGGGAGAGAAGAACTATGATGATGATTACCAAGTAAGGAGGAGAATAGTAGTATAGAAAAAGGGGAAATGAACTATGAAGCATAGATAAATAGTGGGAGAGAAACTGATGAGAAGATTGGTATGTTTCCATTTGATGAAGATGACAATAAAGTATTGTGGTTCAAGAACATGTTAGGATGTTTGGTATTGCTTGGTGAGTTTCCATCAATGCTAGAGGGGAAGATTGTTGGTATAACTAATTCATATGAGATTAGTAAGTATGTTGATAGCTTTGATGATGTGTTTTTTTAGTTATGTTTTTATCATTGATGTCAACTTAGGTGTTCTTGGTCGACAATTTTCTTGGTGTACCAAGTTATGATGGAGAAGATGAATTGAGATTTATGTTGTGAGATTTTGCACATAGTCTTTAGAGCTGTGTATAATGATGTATCTATGATCTCATGTGTTTATGATGAGTTTTATGCAAGTTAGAGTTGGTGTGCTGAAGATAGGGAATTGGTTTAGTAGTAAAGGAAGAAAGAAATAAGATTTGACCGTTATGTCCCACAAGAATAGAATCAAGTCTTGCGGTCAGAGGTGTGTGATATTGATGACATTATTGGATTTTTATTACAATTGCATC
The DNA here is from genome assembly GCA_027943335.1 of Chamaecyparis obtusa. NCBI lineage: Eukaryota > Viridiplantae > Streptophyta > Pinopsida > Cupressales > Cupressaceae > Chamaecyparis > Chamaecyparis obtusa. The sequence goes on from BSBK01003483.1 coordinate 14,766, forward strand.
TAGATTGGTGATTAGTAGATAGAGTTACAAGATTCTAAAATTCAGACAATGAAGAAGGAAAAGAATAGTGAACAACAATCGGTTAGATCCTTGATTGATGATGGAAGATCAGTTTGCAAAGATGGTTGAGTATTCCAGATTATGTGATGATTTCTAAGATGACGCGGAATGTTAGGTATGATTATTATTGATCGATTTGATCGATAATTCATGAAGAGATGCATGAACCTAAGGAAGTGTAATATGTTTGAATTTTCTTTGTCAAATTGAGTCTACGATGGATCTGGAGGCCGATATGAAGTTAAAATTGTAATTGTTAATTTGTAACATGTTTAGGGTTTAAGGATTGAGAAGGAATGATTTGTAATGATGAAATTAAAATTTAATTTGGGTCTTAGCCAACCTAGTTAGTGAAATATGTATTTATATTATAGTCAGTTGTATTTTGCAAGTGTGGAGATCATGAATGGCATGTGTGGTCAAGCCAGTAGTTAATTTCCTACGAGAAGTAGAAGTAGAAGTTGAGCTTAATTGGATCTATACAAGAAAGTCATTGGTGCTATTTTTCAGATCATTATTCTTATTGTTCCCTAATAGTTGTAGCAAGTCAAAATCCCCTAATCGAGTAGATCCTAATAGATATTTATATAAAATCCTTTCACAGGGTGAAACTTTAGCTAGTGTTTGAAGTCTGCAGGTCAAAATCCCTTAATCAGGTGCATCCTAATAGATATTTTTAAAAATAATTTAATAGGGTGACACTTTGGATGGTGTTTGAAGTCCATAGGTCAAAATCCCTTTATCAAGTACATCCTAATAGATATCTTTAAAAATAATTTAATAGGGTGACACTTTGGATAGTGTTTGAAGTCCTCTCACAAGGCTACTCCTAACAGGGTAAAGCTTCCCACAGATCTAGAGGGAAATCCCTTAATCAGGTGGCTCTTGACAGGGTCTGTTCTTAACCAGAAATTATTGTAAGCATTTAATAGGGCTAATCTCTTAAAGGAAAGTATAAAATAGAAATTGTTGAAGTACCTAAAGAAAAAATTTTAGTATTACAAATAGACCTTGGGATAAATTTGATCCGGATAAAATGTCTCAATTGGGATTATTAGAATTGGGTGAAATGTCACAACAAAAAATGAGAAAGAAATATTTAATTTCCATGGATTTGATTAAGGATAATTTCAAGTTTCTCCAAGAGAGACTTCTGGAATTCTATATTGATTCATATGTAAGAATTGAAGAAAAAATTAAAAAATTATTACAAGAAATGAGACATTGGACTTTTTCTCTTGAAATGAAGATAACCAATAACGTTGAACAAAAATTGCTAAACAATAGGCTAAATAGGTTTAAAAATAATTGTACAAAATCAATCAAATAGTTCAAAGAGGAAATAGATGCTTTTGAAAGAATTGTGAAAAAAGTTACTAAAGTGTATCAATTATCTCTTTCCTGGCCTAAGGGCATAAAATTAATTCAAGATCAATGATTAATTAGGTTGAAGGTGAAATAATGAAATTAGAAAATGTGTTGGATCCTTAGATGGATAAAGATGGATCTACTTATACTGAACTAGAAGGAAAACACATGAAATTGGATAAATTAGTTTCTCAGAGATAAAATATAAAGAAGGAATTTTCAAGATTGATGGATATCATTGGCCCAAATCTCACTGGTATGGTGAATGTCTTGAAAGATTAAAATTTGTTGAGTGCATCAATCATTGTTCAATGAACTTGTGAAAATGGAAAATAATCATTTGTACTACTAGAAAGTCAATTTCCTTGTCTTTGTCCAGATTTGATTTCTCTTCTAACTAGGAAGAATTGAAACTGGTTCATTAGAACATCATCTCTCCTAATCTAATAAATATAAAAAAGAATTCTTCTCTTTCTCTCATTTGCACAAGTTTTGTTAAGAAGATAATATACTTATGGGAAGCTATGTACATTTCACATCTCTTTTTTGTGTCCTTTATCCTTGATGTCAAAGGGGGATAAATTTTAAATTTTGAAGAGATTAGTTTTGAGTGGTGGCATAAGTGTTTCCATCAATGAAAAAGGGGGAATTTTTTTCAAATATGGCATTTTGTTTGTGTGGAGTTTGCATGGGAAATAGAGAGATGGAGTAAATAGGTAAATTCATACCTCTTTTTCCCAATTGAACATTTCAAAAGGAAGATTCCACACTAGGCTGAAGAGGAGACTCAACCGCTAGGTGGGATAGTGGTCCTTTGCTAAATATGTAATGATGAAAATCAAAATGATGGAAAAATATAGTGTAAATGATAAAATAGACAAGTTACTAAAACATTAGAAATAATGGACTAGTATGGACTAACAAAAAGATAAAATATATAGAAATAGAAACCAGAATACAGATCTGACCTATGGTTGAAATATGGGAGTAGAATTTAGGTTATAGAATGGTTTTGGTGATCTATACCTAGACTCAAAGAAAATTTGTCATTCTGTACCTAGTTTTATTTAGTGAACTTTTTGGGGATCTTCTAACAGTTTCTAATCTTTCTATACTTTTTCCAACAATTCACTGTAACCTATTCTTACCAAAAGAAAAATGGGGAAAATTTTATCTAAAGGGGTTTTCCTTGGTCAAACCTTTGTTTAGAAATCAACATTGGAATTAAAATAAATTGCATAAATAAATGTATGTAAAAAGGTAAATGCTTGATTCACCTTGCATAAACCCTCATGGATGGATGTACAAATCTCTCATACCCATGATGATACTTAATGCACTTGAAATAAAGGAGGTGACCTTGGAATGTAATGAAGAATAAAGGATGACCTAAAAAATGGATGGATCTATGAACTCCTAGATCTTGAATGTAGATATGCTTGATAACATCTTGCAATGAAGGATAAAGAATGTGAATAGAAGGAAGGGTCTTATTATTTGATTGAGCATTACTCAGGCATTATGGGAGAGAAAATTACTTCAATTAAAGAGGATTTCCTTTGAATTGAATGAACTTGAAGAATCAAAGACTTGAAAAAACTTGATCTTGGATACTTTCCTTGAAATATTGAATCTAATTGCTCAATTTCTCTTGATTGATTGAAAAACTTGATAGTAAATGCTTACACTTGATAATGGATACCAAAATGAGAAGAGATATGGTTTTTATTCTCAACCAACCATCTTGAGATTTAAAAATAATTTAGGATGACCATGGGATCAGATTTCCCATTAGCACCCCAACATCCCCCATGCCAAACTTGGGCCAAAACTATAGGGAATAGATCAAGTTTGGCGATCTGCCCTAGGAATAGATAAAATTTGGTGATCTGTACCCTAGGAAATGACCTCAAATTTGAATAGGATTTCTAGATGGGTGGGAAATAATAATAGGCTGCCAAGATCAAGAATAATAGAAATTTTGACCTCAAAATCACAAAATGGGTTCTAGTAGATCCTAATAAAGCATCTAGTTATGGGTTCTAAATTTTTAGGATGGTAAATATAGCCCCCACTTTAGGAGTATGAGACAAACTCATTCTCCTAGTAAAGTAGATCAATGCATAAGAACAATCTTATCAATTTCAAGGAGAGAAATAAACACCAAGTCACTAATTGAATTAATTCAACATGAAATCCAAAATAAAGATAAAAGAGGCATCACTCAAAAGAGAGAGATGAAAGAGAGAAAGAAAGAGGCATGACCACTATCCTAGTAAGGTATTTACTTACTATAGATCGTACAAAGAGAAAGTGTTAAGAAAGATGACAGTGGTAGTCTAGCAAGTTATATTATGCTAGTTAACCCACCAAAGGGGATAAACCCTTAAGGAAAGTATTGTCTCCATTAAAGGATCTAAATGGGTGATTAGGCCTAAGGAAATCATTATCACCAAAGGAATAAAAGAAATGAAGATCGGTCTTTAAGGAAAGAATCATCTCTACTACGGTTTCTAGGAAAGGAGGATCAATCCTTAAGGAAAGCATTGTCTCCATTAAGGGAACCAATATTGAAAAGATAAACTCAAGGAAATAATTGTCTCCTTATCCATTTGCAAGAGAGATTGTATTGAATCACTGTGTATGTATATAAAAAATGTGTAATAAAGAGAAGAGTGTATAACCCCACGTTAAAGAAATTGCAATGCCTTAACAAGAGAAATGGATTTAGTGGAGCACACATTAACCCATAATAAATATTTCCACTATGAGATGCCCCCAAGAAAGGATATACCAAGGGAAAGGAAACACATGATAAGGAACATAAAGGGATCTACTATCTCAAGAGTTATCATGATCACCAAGATGATACTATCATCATCCCCCAAAGGTAATATAATTGGAAGAAGAGAATGTAAGAGTCACAAATAAGAGTCTTTTTGGGCCAACATCATGGTAGCTACCATTTTTCATCATTCTCATTCAGACAACACTAAGGAACATTTACAAATAGTGGCACATGCACAACATAACATGTAACAATTGTATATTTTATATGGGAAATAGAGAGATGAGGTAAATAGGTAAATTCATACCTCCCTTTTCCCATCTACACATTTCAGAAGGAAGATTCCCTCCTAGGCTCAAGAAGAGACTCAAGAAATAGGTGGAATAGTGATCCTTTGCTAAATATGTAATGATGAAAATGGAGATGATGGGAAAATGTAATGTATATGATAAACTAGACAAATTACTAAAAATTTGGAAATAATAAACTAATACAAATTGATAGAAAGATGAAATATCCAAAAACAAAAACTAGAATGTAATTTTGACCTATGGCTGAAATCTGGGAGAATAATGTAGGGTATAGAAGGATTTTGGCAATCTATACCTAGGTACAGAGTGACTTTGGTTATTTGTGTCTGATGTTTTTGACTAAACATTTTGAGGATCTTCTAACAGTTTCCAATCTTTCCATATTTTCTCTGACAATATTTTAACCTATTCCTGTACATAGAAAAATGAGGAAAATGTTGTCTAAAGGGGTTTATCTTGGTCAAACCCCTTGTATGCAAAATTAGATGTAAACTATTTTAAATGAAATATTAACTAATATAAACTAATAAATCAATCTAAATGCTACCCAATGAAGATTTCAAAGTGATCAAATGAAGAACTAAAACAAATTTACCTTCACTCACCCATTGTAGCTTATCTTGGAGATGTTGAGCTCTCAAATTTCAAAATGAAGCTCCTTCCCAAGATTCTCTCAAAGTCTGGAGATTTGAGTGAATATATGAAAATGTCCTAAGCTTGATTATGGAAAACTAATGAATGAAATGATATGGAAATGCTCGATAAATTTTGATGCTTTTGGATGCTTGTGTGCTTGAGATCACTATTTCTTGATTGCCTATTACTTGATTGCTTGATTTCCTATTAGCTATTAGCTCACAAAGGGAAAATGAGGCTCCTTTAATAGATTTTTGGAGGACTCAAGCCTAGGTGGCACAATCCAACTGTGGAGAATGAAAGGTGGAAGATCCTAGGGCTAAGATTGACTTGGTTGAAGGGGTTGAGAGAAAGGAGTGTATAGTTGGAATGTGAGAGGAAGAATAGGGAGGATGTTCCTCCTACATTGACATGGAAGAGAAGAAGGTGGAAGGGAAAGACACATGTCAAGTGTCTCACAAAGACCAATGAGAGGAAGAAGGAAGGACTTTTTCCTCATGAGGACTCTTGGTACAAGTGTCCCATGAGTCACCTTGAACTCCTTGAGGTGGCTTGAGAAGCCCCTTAGAAATAGGAATAGCCTCTTGGCTTAGTGTAGGGGAAGACATGTGGTCATGAGAGCGAGTCTTATGAGGCCACATAGCCCTTAAAAATAGGACATGTGCGGGTGAGGATAATGAGTATTTAATAATTAATAATAATTAATTATTTTAGCCAAGGTGATGTGTCAAGTGACTAGATGGATGAGGTGGACTAGGAGATTTAGTCATATTTAATGATTGTGTTAATTAATTAAATCACTTAAATAAGACTATTTAGAATCCTTAGGATAGAAGAATAGACTTAGTGATTTTATCAAATAAATTGAATAATTTATCTAATAAATAGAGGAAATAAATATTAATTAAATAATAAATATTTAATTAATTCATCAATTCAATATTAATTAAATAATAAATATTTAATTAATTAATGAAGTCACTTTTTAGTGTATACATTTTTCCCCTCTTTGAAATAATGTGCTTGTCACATTATTTCAAAGAAAAACTCATGTTTCAAAGAAAAATTCAAAAAATTCAAGCTTTTTGCCCCTACCTCAGGGAATGTCTCAGACAACCTATGCATGCCCCCTCGAGAGATTTTTTGACAAAAAAATATTTTATTTGATATGTCTTTTTTTTAAATCCTAGACAATCAATCTCACGAAAAGAAACAAAAGAAAAATGGGTGAAAATGGTGTGACATGGAAAGAAGTCGATAGGGAGGGTCCACACATCAAGAAAAATGGGTCCAAAGGATATATATAGGGCCAAGGGGACCACTATATGGTCATTGTGCACACTTGTCATTTGGAGATTGGAGCTTGGAGAGAGAGAAGAGCAGAGCTGAGAAGATGTCATTCCCGCTGTCAGATCACTATTTTGAGAGGGTTAGATGCTTCCAAAGGTGGCCCAATTTAGGAGAGCTGGTAGGTGACTCATCCTACTTAGTCAATTTGTGATTTTCTTCATGTTTTAGTAGAATTGTAGCATGTTTAGGGTAGATTGAACCATAGGTTTAGGATTGAAATTTTTTAGTTCTTAGGCAAAGAACAAATGCACAGTTGTGGCGCATGTATGTGCATCAACTGGTCACGTTTGCGTAGGAAATGGCTAGTTTTGCACATATGTGTGGGGTTCTTGCATATTTTTTCTAGAAGAAATCCTAATGGTGCATTTATGAATTAAAAGTGCGCAAATGGTTGTTCGGTGCATTTGTCAAATGTTGCTACACAAATGTTTAGGGTAACTGCACAAATGTTAAATCTACGCAAATGAAAGGGGGTTATGCACAAGCATTTTTTTGTGCTATGCATTTATGTCAGAGGATAAAATTTGGGCAAATCAGCAAGTCAATTAGGTAAAACTTGATATCAATAAGCCAATATGATTTGTCGGTGTTAGATTTTAATCTATTTGTATCAAGATAGATAGCATCGTAGCATGGTTGCTAGTTAACCTTCCTGATTGTAGATAATTGATAGAATCATTTGTTGGGACATGTGATAAACATGTATTTCATTTGATAGGATAGGATAGATAGATAGATCACTTTTACCAAAATCTGATAGTTTGATTATTTTTTGATTATGATAGGAGGATATCACAGACACTGTGATGTCATGAGAGAGATATCTTGTGACTCAAAATCTGAGGCTGGTGCTGTTAGAGACTGACAGACTGTTGATTGGGGTGATGACACTATACGACATTATTTATACACCTGAGATTTAGATGAATCTAAGCATGTTGACTTCACTTGTAGAGAGATGGCACTTGGCGATGAGTACCTTCCATCTCCCTATAGGAGAGATGACAGTGACATTAGAGGATGTGTATCACATCCTATGACTACCCATTACTAGAGAGTTAGTGTAGTATGATTGGCACATCAGATTGGCTGAGTGTAGAGCTATCTTCAAGGATGATGACATTGAAGAGTCAGAGATCAGCTAGGATGATATGGTAAATTCCTAAGAGCCACTTCCTGTTTTCTTAGCTAGAGCTATTGGAGGCTTCATTTGCCTAGACCAGAAATCACATAGTGCCACAGTTGGTTGGGGCCATACCTTATAGAGGATGATGGATGAGGGGACCCATTTTTCTTGGGGGGTGTGTTTACTAGAACATCTTTATCATGATCTTCATTAGGTTGTATACCATAGGGGAGAATCACTATCAACTAGTGTTACATTGCTCCATGTTTATGCATGGGAGCATATTGTGGTTACATGACTGATGTCCATGAGATTCTGAGGTGCTAGACAACCCTATATTTTTCTATATGCATCTATCTAGTCTTAGCATAAGCTAGGACATCTAGAGTTTTGGCGATATACATTTGATACTATAGATTATGTGATCTGGAGACCCTACCTTGGGTGTGAGCTGTGGGAGGATGAGTGTCAGCTCAGATACTACTTCGACTCCCAATGGTTGATAGGGGGGACTCCCTACATTATAGAGAGATAATTGGTTAGTCAGGTCCTGTGATAGTTTAGCAGGATGCAAGGGATACCACAGGGGGTGACAGAGTTTTTTCGCACCCACCAAGAGAGACAAGATTGGGGACTGATTGCATCCTTTGAGATAGCCAGACAAGAGTTTTTAGACATGTCATTCAGGAATGGTCCATGAGATAGGGGTCATAGACCCAAGTATGACAATAGATTATGAGAGGCACCTTAGGGAGAACCCATTCCCTAGATTGAGTAACCCGACAGAGAGTCCATCAAAGAGGGATGCGAGATATAGATGCTGAGACAGGAGACAAGGCCATAATAGGAGAGGTTGAGGGAGGGGTAGAGATGGTGATGGTGGAAAAGGTGATGGAGGTGGTGAGGGAGGTGATGGTGGTGAGAGAGGTGATGGTGGTGATGAAGGTGATAGATTGGGACCCCAGATGAGTGTTAGAGGTTTGCAACCATGGGGGTTGATGCCACCCCCTGCGAGACAAGTGTAATGATAGCCACCGCCATAGATACTAGTAGCTGTGCCAATATAGGTGGATCCTATGGTTTAGGCATAGGTACCTATACAAACATGACAGGTACAAGATGAGGAAAATGTGATACTTGGCCATGAGAGAGCAGTATAGGGTGGACTTGTACAGGATGATATACAGGATTAGCATATGCTTGATATTGGAGATGATGTGTAGATGTTGGATGTGGGGGTATAGGATGTATAGGTAGAGATGGATGTCGAGGGCTAGGATCCTTATTTATAGAGGGATGCTACAGAGGATGAGGACGTAAACATTGATGCATTGCTAGTCAAACTAGCAATGGCACATGTACAGGCAGACCATGTCCCAAGATTGGAGAGACGGGTGGAGAGATTAGAGAGTGAGAATTTCACGATCAGGCATGAGTGAGACATCACCATAGAGTGACTAGGGGAGGCCAAGGCTTTATTGGATGAGCTCCAGAGGATAGAGGATTTAGGACCCCATGGAGATAGCTTACGTGTCATGGTATGGGCTGGTAGGGAGATTACCTACTGAAAGGATGCCTATAGATAGGTTGTGGCTAGAGACCAGTGGATCAGGAGCTTTAGAGATATCTCCTATGTAGTCAGGAAAATTGTGCATCATGGACTGAATGATGGTAGAGGGGCATCATCACATCCTCCAAGACCTTCCACAGGTTCAGGAGATCTAGCAGCACTGGGTCTTATTGCATCTTGCAGGTAGCAACAGGTTGAGTCCGGAGGCATCGGCTCTTAGTTATATCATATATACTTGTATCATCTTTGTATCATTATTTTTCATTATGTTTATGACTTGATTGACACATTTGGACACATTATCATTTTATGAGATATCATCAGACATTTGGACATTTTATTTGCTTATGTGATGGAATATTTATGCATGATGATGCAGTTCTATTATGATTTTCTTTGATGATTATATATACATGTGCGTACTGAAATATGCAAGATGTGATGATTTTATTTCATTATGCATAGTACTTATGATCTATAATGCAAATGGTTTACCTTCTTTTGGATGTACAATGACTAATGATCTAGCATGTGATACTGATGTTTAGATAAATGTATTTCCTGAATGGTTATTTATTTAATGTTATGTACATTATTAATGCAATGATGCATAAACAATGATGAATATGAAAATGTAAATAATGGATAGTAAATGGACATATGAGAATGCATGTAATGGATAACAAATGAATGATATGATTCAAATAATATCGTATGTAATGAATGAAAGCGTATTTCATAAAATCACAAAAGAATTTGGATACATTCTAATATTATAAAATAATGTAATAACCTATAACATGACAAGTAAAAGGTGATGAGATAATAGATATAATGAAATGTTACTTTAGATGATCAAAATAGGCATGTTAATATACAATGGTTATATACAAATGAACCAACCTAATGAAAATGACACATTCATAATGAACTATGCAAAATGATGAAGTGTGATAATGAAAATGAAATATGAAAATTTTTGAAAATGTAAGATGAAATTTTTATTTTGGTTTTCCAAATGTCCTCAACTTAAATAACAATGTATCTGACACAAGAAGAATGGACAAAGAGAACATATGACCTGATAACCAAGAGAACCTACAAATCCCTATAAAAGGAGCACTAATATGCAACATGATTCAGCTAAGTGTAATGCAAAATGAAAGATGAAATGAATATCTCCACAACTTCATGAAACATCTTTGAACTTCATTGTAACTAGAATTTAGTTTTCATCATTGAGCTCATTATGTTGCAAGAAAATGCAAGCACCGTGGTATAATTAAACCAAGATGACCTGAGCACTTCTTGCATCGAGTTTAATATAGAAAACTTTGTTAGCACTTGCAAAAAAATTTCATGGCTACATGTTCCTTCCCCTGGCCTCTGCAAGTATTTTTCATGTTTTTGACTAAACCCTTGCAAAAATTCAAAAACTAGTCGTTGCCAGCTAAACCCTTTATCTTTCCTTGGCCCTGTTCTTTTTTGACGTTACCTTTTTGGCTCACTTAAGCCCCTAATTTCCCATGTGCTTAAAGTTTTGTGACCTCTTCACATGTTAAACGATTAGTCACATGATCGCATAGACTATTTTCGGTCTATGCGACCATATGATTAATATTATTTTTGTTGGGTCCCCTTTCCTAAGTTCTTCCTAGGCCCAACGGTAAATGTTTCCTAAGTCATAAGCTTTAATTTTTCCTATGTTTTGGCTTGCTTTATTTCCTGGGCCCGGTCTCTCACCTAAGCACAGTTGGCAGTTCCTCATTGGCCGATGGATTTAATGATGTGGCATTAGCAAGCCCAGGTGGGGTCGTGTTGTCAGTTGCCTAAGGATCATGTGGTTGTCGCATGATCGCATGGAATATTCCATCCCCTTGTGATCATGCGACGATCGTTAATTTTGGATCTTTCCTGGTGTGTGTCAGTGGGACCTAATTCTTCAAGTGGTAGAGTAAAGGAAGATTGTGTGGCTATCGCATGATCGCATGGAATATTCCAACCCCCATGTGATCTTGCGCTAGCTGTTTGATTAGATGCTGAGGGTTTGTGGGTCCTGTCAGTCATGACTAGGTGGTTTCAGTGAATGGTGTTATGACAGGTGGCGTCGTAGTTGTGGAGTTAGGAGTGGGGTTCGATGTGTTTGGCAAAGTGGATAAAGAAGTTAGCGGTGCTAATAAATTTTCTATGTGTTCGCTGGTTCACATAATATAAGGGTGATTCACTAGTTCATTTGGTGATTCAGCGAAGTGGTCACAAGGTCACTAGAATTTTTATCTGACGCAGGAAATATTCCACAAATTGGCAAAAGTTCCTTTGTCGCCAATTTGCCAGATGACTTAGATGGCATTTTCAACACATGCAGTCATGTGTTTGCAGAGTTCAACTGTGGTTAAGATTTTCATTCCGTGACTGGGATATTGCCTTGTCGCCAGTTCATGAAATGTTAACCCAAGATATTTGATGAGTTAGAGGATTTGAAGCCCAAGAATGATGAAGAGATCTATGGGTAGAACTTAATTGCCGATCTTTGATCAAATCAGGACCGCTGATGTGATGCTGGTGCCAAGACCTAGCCGTTGGAATTCAAATTCAAATATCTGAGATGTCTCTAGCACCTAAAAGGACTGAAATTGATGACAAAAAGGGGCGAAGTTGGTGAAATTGAATTTCTCTACCATTCCAGTGTGGTCCAGGGTGCCTTGAGGGTTTGCAGGGATTTGTGCCATGTGGTTTTGAGCTTGAGGAGCTATTTGTAGGCAGTGATTGGACTAGATTTTATGGCATTTCCTGGTGTACTATGCTATGCTCACAGATTTTCATGATTGTGGAATCTGTTTGAGATTTCTTTCTCCAGATTGCTTGGTTTCTTGCCCCTGTAATAATTTCTGATATAATTTTGATTGGTTTGGTGGGTGAAACCCTATGCCCTAGCTGTCCCTAAGCTTGTTGCATTCTCTCTGAGAATTCCAAGGTAGCTAGTGGTATAAATGGTAGGTTGTTCATTTTTGTAAGGGTTCCTTCTTCTACAAATTTTTGAGGAGAATTAGTTCCATGTGAAGGGTCCTTTTCCTATAGATTTTCTCCTTCTCTTTGCATATAGAGTGTTCCTCTTTCTTCTGTTGGTTCAGAGAATACAGTGCATGTTGTAATAGATTTGTCTTATGTATGAGAACTGAATATATTCTTACTGTTACCGAGCTATCTCCATTTGAATTCTAAGTCCATTAATCATACATCAAGGGTGTTTGATTTTTCTATTTGCATTGCCTAAGTGTTTGCAAGTGGAGTTGTCTTCGTAGAGATAACTGGTTCAGGGTTAGTATTCTTGTATGTATGAGCTGAAATATCAAGGATAGATCATGCTTGTCTTCCAGTGGATGCTGGTCAATGTATTATCTATTCATAGGTCTCTTCTAAGGGGAGGGTTAAAATCCTTTGATGGAAAATAACATGCTTGAATGCACAGATGGGTGCTAAGTTGAGGTTTGGTCATGGTGTGTGATTGATGTCAGGCATCAACACATTGAGCATATTGTGTTCTTGTTTCATAGCTGTCTCTTGCAGTAGGGTATTTGACTCTGTGGCCCATTGGATAAGGCACTGGTCTATCAGGGACTTAGGGTATCTCAGGGTTCTCTTCAAATCTCATTTTCAAATCATTTTCTTTCTATCCCACCCTTTCCCTTTCATGTTGTTAGGATAGGTCTCTGGTTTTCATACTCATTCCATGCAAGTAGGGCTATTGCATGAGATATTGGCTTCATTGAGGTACAGGATACCTAGGAGTTTGAAAACCATTCCACATTAATCTATCTACAAGCCTTTGGTTTTGTTATGAGGTGTCTTGAGTGTGCAGACAAGGAAATACCCGCCTGAGTGAATGTGGAGCTCAAAGAAGGAGGATTTCTCTTTATCCTCATCAATTGGTTTATTTTTCTTACCAAGCTTGAGTGTCTAACCTGTGTTTCAAGCTCAACTATCTGATTCAAGCTTGGTCCTGCAAGGAAAAGAGCCAACAAAATGGTGACTCTACTAGGGAGAACATAAAGAAAACCTATTAAGGAGCTCTAGTTGCAGTCATATTGAAGTATTCAAAATCTTTTGACTAGATTGATTTGGCCCATCTGAGTCACCAACAAAATGGTGACTCTGCTGGGGAAGAGGTAAATGATAGAAAGCTTCCTTGCTTGGCTGGATCATCCCAGAGTCTGGTGGAAAGATCAAAGAGTCAGATACAAAATCATGCATTTGCAAAATTTTCTCACATAGTTGTGAGTGGTAGCTCTGACTTGTCTCTGTTTGATCAGTACATCTTCTGATAAACAGTGTGTTCACCTGGTGTAGCTTTGTGCTGGTTGGAAGAAGAAATAGTGAAACATTTTCCTCTTAAGGGGGTGGCGGCTCTGCATGAAAAAGTTATTTGATGGAGCTTCATGGGGAGCTCTGGATCTGCCTTGCCTTCCAGCCAAAAGTTTCCAGCTGCAAATTTCTAGGTATTCTCCTATTTAAATGTTTCCCTATCAAGTGTATAGCACTGCTGTAAAGGGATGAGTTGTAGTGGGTAGTTCCTCATGGAGGAATATAGGCCCTTTTGTTTTGATGGAATTGAAGGTGCCCCAAATGATTTTTCTGCTAAGGAAGGGGAGTGCTTGCCTAGATTCATGGCTGATGGATCTGTTTCTACAAGCCAGCATGTTGATGATGTTATGGATCTTTTTGGAGATATGGATATTGAGCATGAAGATATTGCCATGAGGTTATTTGTGCATACATTTTCTGATGGTACAAGGAAGTGGTTCTTGTCCTTGCCTTCATGTTCAATCCCTTCTTAGGATGTGTTGAGAGCTAAGTTTGTTGAGCATTTTGATAAAGTGGTTGCTCTCAAGAAGGAGTTAGCAAGGTTGAAAATGGTGAACTGGCAGTTAGCAGAGGACATAAGATTGCTAAGACTGGTGGCTCCTGATGATGTTCGTGTAGAGGCTAGTGTTTCCGATGTTGATTCTCACTATGCGGAGAGTGTTGACTATGAAGCTGATTCTAAGATTAGTGCATATGAGAGTGTTGAGGATGAATCTGAGGATGGTAGTATTTCCTTTTTGTCTGCAGATTTTTCTTCTTGTCAACATGAGAAGGCAATTTCCTTGTCCCGATTTGATGATGTTTTGTGTGAGAAGGAGAATATTGGATATGATGCAAATGATGATTCCTGCATAGATTGCTTCACACAAGATGATCTAAGGCTAGACGTCTCCATTCTTGTCTTGGATAAGAATGATGTTTGCAATGACAGGGATGTAGCTGATGAAGAAGACAATGATATTGAAGCTCAAAGTCCACTAAGCAGTGAAATGATTTTAGCACTCTTGGCTGAATAGTTCCAAAGGTATGCCCCTACTTTGGACTTTGATTTGTAGCTCCCCTGTGATATAGTCTTTGACACTGATAATGAGGTCAGTGTTCAAAGTGACCATGAAGACCCATGCATATTAGGTTCCCCCTCTGGTAGTGACTCTGCAGAAGAAGAGGTAGAAGGCCATGACAGTGTGTTGTCCTATTATGAAGATTGTTTTAGTGATGAACAAGTTCCTTGTTCATATCCTTTTCCTTCTTTTTCCAAGTATGATAATGATAGTGACAGTGTTGAGGACCTTGTCTTCAGCAATTGGGATAGAAATTCTTTGGATGAAAATGATGATGTAGTGTTCCCCTGTCACCAAAGTTTTGATGAAGACCTTCACTTGGTTCATGATCTAGTCAGTGAGGACACCATGGAGGAACCAAGTTGCTCAGTGGCTGAGGCAATACATGAAGGTAAACTAGAGGATTCAAGTCCTTTTCAGTCAAGTAATTGTAATGTAATGCATGGCAATCAATATTTTGCATTTTCTGATGCATTACTAGATCAAGTTTTTGTTTCTAGTCATCAAGGAGAAGTAGGTAATGTTCCCTACTTCTTGGAGTTTGAATATGAATATTATAGTCATGGCTGGAAAAACATGGGTGGTGATCAATGCAAGTTTATTCTTCAGCCCATGAATACTGACATATGTGTGCAGCAAAATGGTAAAGAATTTTTCAGACCTGGAGTCACATATGTGGATGAAAACCAAATTTTTGATGTAGGAGGAGCACTAGTTTTCTTTTGAGGCCTTGTGCCTGGTTGTACATATCTTGTAAATTTTTTAAATATCTTTCCCCTTCCTGTTGTGTGTTTTTCTTTCCTATTCCCTGCATTTTTTGAGGTCCCTGCCTTTTTGTCCAGTTGGTGGTCTGCTCTCCCAGTGATTCTGAATTCTCACATGGGCACAAGTTACCCTTCATCCCCAACTAGAGCCACTGTTAGCACTTGAAAAAAAAATTCATGGCTACATGTTCCTTCCCCTGGCCTCTACAAGTATTTTTCATGTTTTCAGCTAAACCCTTGCAAAAATTCAAAAACTAGTCATTGCCAGCTAAACCCTTTGTCTTTCCTTAGCCCTGTTCTTTTTTGACGTTACCTTTTTGGCTCACTTAAGCCCCTAATTTCCCATGTGCTTAAAGTTTTGTGACCTCTTCACATGTTAAAAAATTAGTTGCATGATCGCATAGACTATTTTTGGTCTATGCAACCATGTGATTAATATTATTTTTGTCAGGTCCCCTTTCCTAAGTTCTTCCTAGGCCCAGCGATAAATGTTTCCTAAGTCACAAGATTTAATTTTTCCTATGTTTTAGCTTGCTTTATTTCCTGGGCCCGATCTCTCACCTAAGCATAGTTGGTGGTTCCTCATTGGTCGATGGATTTAATGATGTGGCATCAACGGGCCTAGGTGGGGTCATGTTGTTGGTTGCCTAAGGATCATGTGGTTGTTGCATGATCACATGGAATATTCCATCCCCTTGCAATCATGCGATGACCGTTGATTTCAGATCTTTCCTGGTGTGTGTTAGTGGGACCTAATTCTTCAAGAGACAGAGTAAAGGAAGATCATGTGGCTATCTCATGATCACATGGAATATTCCAATCCCTTGCGATCTTATGCCAGCCATTTGATTAGATGCCAAAGGTTTGTGGGTCCTGTCAGTTGTGACTGGGCGATTTTAGCAAAATGGTGTTGTGACAGGTGGTGTCGCAGTTGCAGAGTTAGGAGTGGGGTCTGATGTGTTTGGCGGAGTGGATAAAAAATTTAGCGGTGCTGATAAATTTTCTATGTGTTCACTGGTTCGCATAATATAAGGGTGATTCATTAGTTCATTTGGCGATTCGGTGAATATTGGTCATGGGGTCACTAGAATTTTTAGCTGAGGCAGGAAATATTCCATGAATTTGCAAAAGTTCCTTTGTCACCAATTCACCAGATGACTTAGGTGGCATTTTCAACACGTGTAGTTGTGTGTTCATAGAGTTCAACCATGGTTAAGATTTTCATTCCGTGACTGGGATATTGCCTTGTCACCAATTCGCAAAATGTTAACCTGAGGTATTTGATGAGTTAGAGGATCTAAAGCCTAGAAATGATGAAAACATCTATAGTCAGAACTTAATTTTTGATCTTCGATCGAATCAGGACTGCCGATGTGCTTCTGGCACCAAGACCTAGTTGTTGGAATTCAAATTCAAATCTCTGAGATGTCTCTAGCAACTAAAAGGACTAAAATTGATGACAAAAAGGGGCAAAGTTGGTGAAATTAAATTTCTCTGCCATTCCAGTGTGGTCCAGGGTGCCTTGAGGGTTTGTAGGGATTTGTGCTATGTGGTTTTGAGCTCGAGGAACTGTTTGCAGGCAGTGATTGGACTGGTTTTTATGGCATTTCTTGGTGTACTATGCTATGCTTGTAGATTTTCATGATTGCGGAATTTGTTTGAGATTTCTTTCTCCAGGTTGCTTGGTTTCCTACCCCTATAATAATTTTTGATGTAATTTTGATTGGTTTGGTGGGTGAAACCCTATGCCCTAGCTATCCCTAAGCTTGTTGCATTCTCTTTGAGAATTCCAAGGTAACTAGTGGTATAAATGGTAGGTTGTTCATTTTTGTAAGGGTTCCTTCTTCTACAAATTTTTGAGGAGAGATAGTTGTGAAGGGTCCTTTTCCTATAGATTTTCTCCTTCTCTTTGCATATAGAGTGTTCCTCTTTCTTCTGTTGGTTTAGAGAATACAGTGCATGTTGTAATAGATTTGTCTTATGTATGAGAACTGAATATATTCTTACTGTTACCGAGCTATCTCCATTTGAATTCTAAGTCCATTAATCATACATCAAGGGTGTTTGATTTTTCTGTTTGCATTGCCTAAGTGTTTGCAAGTGGAGTTGTCTTCGTAGAGATAACTGGTTCAGGGTTAGTATTCTTGTATGTATGAGCTGAAATATCAAGGATAGGTCATGCTTGTCTTCTAGTGGATGCTGGTCAATGTATTATCTATTCATAGGTCTCTTCTAAGGGGAGGGTTAAAATCCTTTGATGGAAAATAACATGCTTGAATGCACAGATGGGTGTTAAGTTGAGGTTTGGTCATGGTGTGTGATTGATGTCAGGCATCAACACATTGAGCATATTGTGTTCTTGTTTCATAGCTGTCTCTTGCAGTAGGGTATTTGACTCTGTGGCCCATTGGATAAGGCACTGGTCTATCAGGGACTTAGGGTATCTCAGGGTTCTCTTCAAATCTCATTTTCAAATCATTTTCTTTCTATCCCACCCTTTCCCTTTCATGTTGTTAGGATAGGTCTCTAGTTTTCATACTCATTCCATGCAAGTAGGGCTATTGCATGAGATATTGGCTTCATTGAGGTACTGGATACCTAGGAGTTTGAAAACCATTCCACATTAATCTGTCTATAGGCCTTTTGTTCTATTATGAGGTGTCTTGAGTGTGCAGACAAGGCAATACCCACCTGAGTGAATGTGGAGCTTGAAGAAGAAGGAGGATTTCTCTTTATCCTCATTAATTGGTTTGTTTTTCTTGCCAAGCTTGAGTGCCTAACCTATGTTTCAAGCCCAACTATTTGATTCAAGCTTGGTCCTGCAAGGAAAAGAGCCAACAAACTTGACAAGCATCTAGGTATAATTAAACCAAGATGATCTGAGTGTCGTTTGCATAACAGAAAAGGAACATTCTCCCCTCCAACAGGGAACAAATATTTAGAGTCAAGGTATGTGTGGCGTATCACCATTAATAGCATTTGCATAACAATATGAATTGTATGCATTAATGACTATGAAATTGATGAAGGAACCTATGCATAGACACCCCAATTACTTATTCCTTTGACTTCATTGGAAAATATCCCACAAATAGAAACCAAAGAAAATATCATGCCCCATCCCGACCATTCTGATCAATGACATATGGGAGTTTCAAACTCATGTCAAAGATATCCTGGAATAGCATAGTAAACATGATAACAATGAAATCCATCTATGAATGCATAATCTTCAACAAATCATTCTAACATGCTCACCATGAATATACATTTCTTTTCCAAAAGATAGTGTGAGGTGTATTGATCAGTAAAATTGATGTATAGCCATTTGAAATGCATAGATAAGAAGTCATGTGTCAGAAGATAGATCATAGATTACAAGTCATTAGGAGGATATCATTGTGTAATAACATTTGATTGTGTTTTTTCTTGTCTGGTGAAAGTACTCCATTCTATCCTGTAAGAGTCATGACTAACATAGATCCACTTCCCAAACTAGGTCAAGGACATGCCCCTAGCTAGGTGATGGACTGACTTATTATGGATGAAGGACACAAAAATACTAGGATGAAGACCAAGACAATAGACCAAGCTATGGTGGGGTTTTATTACGGATATATACAATGGATGGTATGCGATGAACTAGCCTTTTTATTATGATATATACATGGAGAGAATGGAAACTGACTAGCCATTTTATTATGGGTATATACAATGAACCGACATGCTAGAAGAATCCTAATAGAGAGAGGAGCTAACTTGTCACACATGGCACCTATTTTTAGGTTTTCACCACATGATTTTATTGCAATTTTCTTTTGATTTTTTTATTTTTTTGTATCTTTGAGAATTTATGAATTTTTTTTGTGTTTTTGCTTTATCTATATACATACCCCTTGCATTGGGATTTCAAGCATAGAATTTCTTTAGGTTCATGTTGTTAAGAGGATTATCCAAGGGATCCCCTCAGATGTAGATAACTAATAAGCCCTAAAGCCATAGACTGCTATAATCACAAAAGGACCTAACCAATTGGGTTCAAACTTTCCCTTCTCATGATGCTGCTGATTTCTAGGATTCTCGCGAAGGACTAGATAACCCACCTTAAAGTCTTTGGGTTTCACTTTAATGTTATACTAATGAGACATCCTCTACTAATATAATTTCAAATGATCATAGGCTCTTTGATGGTGTTCATCCAACAATTCCAATTCAGTTAGTCGTGCAACACTATACTCTTCATCTAGAATTAAATATTTTAGGGATACACAAAGATAACTCAACCTCGAGGGGCAGAACAACTTCAAAACCTAGATAAGGGAATACAGTGTGGCACTAGTGGGACTATGAATGGAAGTGTGATAAGCCCATAAGGAGGGATTCAATTGGACATGCCAGTCATGGCCAGCATCATTGACAATCTTTTGAAGGATCTTAACAATGGTTTTATTAGACGCCTCAGCTTGGCCATTACCTTGAGGATAATAAATGGTTGAATAGTGGTGTGTGATGTAAAATTTCTCACATAATTCATCCATGTCCTAATTTTGAAATAGCTTCCCATGATCCATAATAAGATGCATAGGGATACCATATCTGCAAATGATATAATTAAGGATAAACATGGAGATTTGCTTGCCAGTGGCAATGATCAATGGAACAGCCGCAATCCACTTGGTGAAATACTCAATTGTGGTGATAATGTACTTATGGCCAATGCAAGATGGAGGATGAATTGTGCCTACAAGGTTGACTCCCCACTAACTGAATGAAAATGTAGTTGTAAAAGGATGTAGCTACTATGCTGGTGCTTAAATGAGATTCCCATGTATCTGACATTTCTTGCATTTCCTGGAAAAATGAAAAGAATTTGTCTCCATAGTAGGCCAACAGTAACCCATAGATATGAAATTCTTAGCCAAGGAAGGACCACTTGAATGTGTCCCACAAATACCCTCATGTACATCTCTTAAGGTAGTTTGAACTTCATCATGTTTAAGACATCGTAAGAGAGTACCGTCAAGACCTCTTCGGTACAGGGTGTCGAATATTAGGATATAACAGGAGGCTTGGTGTAAAAAGGTTCATTTTTTATTTTGGGATAGATCAGGTGGAATGGCATTGTCTTTCAAATAAGAATATATCTTTCCATAATTTGAAGAATCTTGTCCAATAATATAACATATAATACTTGTATTAGGATCATCGTATGTGGGATAAGTCAAGGATTCCACTAAGAACTCAAAATGGAATTTTGTATCTTCTGCATCAAATATAGAAGCAATTTTATCCATAATGTTTGTATCCTTGTTATCATGCTTGGGATTTTTCTCAAAGGTTATGATTGAAAAATATTGCTTAAATCCATCCACCATATGTTTATATGGTAACAACTTGTCATCCTTGGTCTGGTATTCATTATTAACTTGATTGATAATCAGCTGAGAGTCTCCATAGACATTCAATTCACTGAATTTCTATTGCATAGCCATCTTCAACCCAATCATTAGAGCTTCATACTTAGCTACATTATTGGTACAAGGAAAGGGTAACTTGTAAGACTTTGGTATTGTATATCCTTGCGGTGTAACAAATAGAACTCTAGCTCCCAAACCATGTTGAGTATAGGATCCATCAAAATACAGCTTTCATGTCTGTGTAGATAATGTCAGGATATGTGCATCTGGAAATTCTGTATGTATAGGTTAATCATCTTTCAGTGGTGCTTCAGTTAATTGATCTACAATTACTTGTCCTTTGATGGCCTTCCTATCCACTACTCAATATCAAATTCACTAAGTAACATAACCCACTTAGCCAATCTGCCCATTAATGTTGTCTTTCTCAAAAGATATTTCAAAGGATCGATCTTTGCAACAAGCTTGATAGAATGAGACAACATATAATGTCACCATTTCTATGAAGCAAAGACTACTATTGGACATGCTCTTTCAATTGGAGAATAATTTAGTTCATATCCCACAAGGGTGCGACTGATATAATATATAGCTTTTTCCTTTCCCTCTTGATCCTATTGGGCCGGAAAAGCACCTAGTGAGATTTCTATAGCTGAAATATAGAGCAAGAGTGGCTTACCTGAAATCGGTGACATGAGAGTAGGAGGGTTTTCCAAATATTTCTTGATCTTAGTGAAGTATTTCTCACACTTATCATCCCACTTGAATAAGATGTCTTTATATAAAAAATGCTGAAAAGGATGACTTCTATCTGCTAGTTTAGAAACAAATCTTCTGATTGATTGGAGACGTCCTTGTAAAGATCTTAACTAACTGATATTTGTAGAGGGAGCCATTTCCATGATTTCCTTAACCTTCTCTGGATCAGCTTCTATACCTTTAGTTGAAACAATATATCCCAACAGTTTGTCTGATGTAACCCCGAATGCACACTTCTTTGGAATGAGTCGAATTTGGTACTTTTCCATCTGGGTGAATATTCTATCCAACACTCTCAAATGACCATCTCTATGTTTGGATTTTGCTAGAATATCATCAACATAATCTTCCATTATAGTATGCATCATGTCATGAAAGATTGTGGCCATAGCCCTTTGATAATTTGCACCAGCATTCTTGAGCTTGATAGGCATCACATTCCAATAGTATGTGCCCTAAGGACATGTAAAAATAGTCTTATCTTGGTCTTCTGGTGCAATTTTGATCTGATTATAGCTAGAAAAACCATCCATTAGAGACAACATGTCATGAAAAACCATCAAATCAACTATGATATCAATGTTAGGTCGTGGGAAGTCATCTTTAGGACAAGCCTTGTTAAGATCATGAAAATATATACATATCCTAATAGACTTGTCTGGCTTTGATACTGGTACAATATTGGAAATCCATTCAGCATAATCAATGGTGTGAATCAATCCAACATCTAGGAGGTTCTTCAATTCTGCTTTAACCATAAGTGCAATATGAGGATGCATCTTTCTGAGTTTCTATTTAACTGGTTTAATTCCTTGTGCAATAGACAAGTGATGCATAATAAGATTAGGATCCAGTCCTGCCATATCAACATAAGACCAGGAAAAGTTGATTTGTCTCTCTTTGAAAAACTTTGAAAGAGCTTCTTTCTCTAACTCTGTTAAGGATGCTACTACTTTGAGAATACAAGGGGACTCCTCCATTCCAATGTTGAGAGGCAATGTTGGTTCAATAAGTATTGCATATTTCTCTCGATACATATAATTGGGGAGAGTGTCAATCCTTCCATCTTCAAGCACCTCAAAGAGGTTTTCACCCTCAGATTATGTCTTTTCTTTTAACTTTTTAAGGATTTAACACTACCACTAAGTGGTTTTCACCATTATATCTATTGATTATTTTAACATTTTTACAACTGAAAGGATTGGAACCCTCTCCAAATTAAGCCATGTCATTGAGTTCTATCAAAAATCCTGACTTATGATCCCCTGGTGGTAGATGATATTTGATTCCAAGATAGTCAATAATTATGTCATCATTATGGAAGACATCAAGTTTTGGATTATTGAGAGAATCCCAATCTATAAGCTCAGGATGAACAAGTGGTATTGGATCATTTGGATCAATTTCAAAGGTTGAGATGGTATTTATGGAGAATTTATCAAGGTTTATGATTGTATTAGCAAGGTCTATTTCCATACTCTCATTTGAATTATCTATCACAAGATAATTCTCACTTCCCTCACAATTGTCAAGAATAGTATTATGTGGAACTAATCCTAGTGATTTATTCCTTGAACTCTCTCCCTCATGGTAATCAGCACTATAGTGATGGACAAAATCAACTCATATTTCTTCAGTACAGTCAAATAATGAATCCCATTCGTAATCATTAGAGTTAGAATCATCATCATCATGATCTCTAAGTCCATTGATGATTTTTGTTGCTATCCTTTTTTTTCTGGATCCGCATACATGCCATGTTTTCAGAACTGTAATGCAAGAGCTTTATATGTCTCATGGAAAGGTGTGATATTCACTTTTCCTTTAGGTTCTTTTGGTCTGTCTCCTTTATATCCTAACCCTGTGGTGTCTCTTTGATATTTTGGATTTTTTAGAATTGACTTTATAACACCTTCTCTTTGCAACCCTATAGGTCCACTACCTCGGTATCCCATCTTTTGAAACAAAGTATATCCTTTACCATATACATCAGGTGATATATATTCATGTTTTATAGCTTCTTCATTCTTCTATGACTTAAGAAAATGGTTAGCATTATGCTCAACTACTTCTTTTGATATAGTGCCCCCACTTATAAATGTGTCATAAACAAGTGTGGAAGGGGGTTTTGATTGTTGTTTGGTGATCAAGGATTTTCCATATTACCTAGGAGATAAAGGTAACTCTATGATACAAAAAGTTTGGCCCAAAATATATTCTCCCATACTTTTTTCTTTTGTGTCTATCTCAATCCCATTAGATTTAGAGGTTGATGCTATACCACTTGAATCAATGGGTGTGGTTGCAGAAGATCCAACATGGTTATAAGGTACCAAATAATCAAATGTTGTCTTCATAGTGTTACAATACTGGAAAGGATTCAGATCTCCTTTAATAGTTATTTCTTTACCATTGTGAGGAAATTTCAAACACTGGTGATAAGTCGAGGGCATAGCTTGCATAGAATGAATCCAAGGTCTTCCCAAAAGAATGTTATAAGTGAGATCCATGTCAAGAACTTGATAAAGTACATATTTAACTATAGGACCTACTCTGATAGGAAGAACAAAATATCCCTTGGATGACCTCTCTTCTTCTTCATAAGCTTTGATTGTGATTTTTTTCTTTGGATCTATAGTAGTTTCAGAGAATCCCAATGTAAGGACTAATTTTAAAGTGCATATATTCAAGCCAGCTCCTCCATCTATTAGTACTCTTTTGATTTTATGATTTTGTACAAGGACTTCTATATGGAGTGGAGCATTATGTGGTTGATTAATGGCTAGATCATCATGCTCGGTAAAATAAAGGTAATGTTGAGTTGTCAACTGTCCCACCATAGCTTGAAATTGGTCTTGATCTAGATTTTTAGGAACATGAGTTTCCAGGAGAGCTTTCTCAAGAATATCCTTATGAGATAGAGACAGATGCAAAAGCTCTAGTATAGATATTTGGGCTGGTGTTTTCTTTAATTGATCCAAGAGATTGTATTGGTTAGAGACATTTGGCATGGACTTTGGAACATAGACATAATTTTTTTGTGAGGTAGTAGGTTTAGATGGGACACCTTGGAAAGTAACCTTAGATTGGGCTCGAGTAGTAACATTAATTGATTGAATCTCATATTTTTCTTTTATAGTAATCACATTGGCATAGTATTGAGAAGGATGACATTCAGAAATGTTACCAACATACTTATAGGATGTGGTATTGTAGTTGGCTTGATTATCACTTTTAGCACTGAATGAACTTCCTTTCTCATGTTTGGGAAGTGGATCTTTAAAAGTCATATGTGACTTGTTTGAGGTATGTCCATCAACACTTATTTCACCACTTTCAATCAAGTCTTGTATTGCATGTTTAAGTCTTTGGCAATCATTGGTTTTGTGACCTTTTCCTCTATGAAATTCACAATAATCATTATCCTTCCAGCAAGAAGGTTTCATCCTAGGTTCAAAATCTCTAGTTTCAGGAAGTGTAATGAGTTTCTTTGTGATCAACTTCCTTAATGTAGATTCAAGAGATTCACCCAAAGGAGTAAAAGTTCTTCTATGTCGCATAAAAGGTAATCTTGAATTTGATGAATTGTTGTCGGTATTCTGATTTTCACTTTGATTGCTATAAGTAGGTTGAGTAGCATTTGTTAGATTTGACAAACACAAATCATCCCAAGAACACCTGCATGCAAGACTGTCACAAAGAAGAAGCAAAAAGACAGAAAGCTATGGCGGCCAAAAGGCCAGAGACTGCAAAACCATGTTACAAGAAAATAATCTTCTATTAACAATGATGAAAATAATACAATCTCCTTATTGAAATGAAAGAAGTGAATCCTTATAAAAGGAAACACGAAACCCTAAAGGCTAAAACCCTAAAGAATTATAAAGCGCCTAAGTGAAACTTAAGCCTAGAGTATGATAAACTAATAATTAAATGATTTAATTATTAGCTAACATAAGACTACTCTAACACCCCCCCTTAAGTGTAACTTAGGGAGAAGCAAAAAAAGCTAAACTACTGCAGAAAGTAGGAAAGATGGGTCCCGGCAACTAGGCCTGATCAGGTACCCAAGTACATAAAGCAAAAGATGTCCCAGAGAAAGGAACAAGAAGAGAGCAAGAAACTCCTCCGAAGCATGTCTGAAAACTCTGTCAGAAGATACTGCTGGAACCCCCACTGAAGTGCATGACCAGGTAGAGATGACAAGTGTCTGAAGAGCTTCTTCTTTGTGACAGTCTTGCATGCAGGTGTTCTTGGGATGATTTGCGTTTGTCAAATCTAACATGGTATCAGAGCCATCTTGCTACTCGCCGTTCGTGTTTTGTTGAAGTGATTCAGATGCTGGAGGGTTTCAAAAAAATTTCAGTTCTGGTACTTTCTGCAGGACGTTATTTTTTGTTTCTTTTTTGCCTGCAAAAAAAAATAAAAAATTTTGGAGGTATTTTGAGCAAAAACGGATGCCACCATTGCGTCCGGAAGGGTCGAGATAGCCAGAATCCATATAAAACTCGTCCGATTTGGACACAAAGTGAAAATCAATCAAATAATACTCAAAAACCTCTTATGCAAACGAGATATGACAAGTGCATGACCAGGTAGAGAAGACAAGTGTCTGAAGAGCTGATCAATCGAACTAGGAAGCAATAGACCCAACAGGTGAACCCCCCCATAATGCTGAACGGGGTGACAGGAACACTGAAATGCAATGCCAGAAACATCTGCAAGAAGAAGAAACAGGAACACCTATGTGCAAAAGAAGGTACAAGCACAGGATAAAGGGCGGTGTCATAGACACAATCTACATGGGCTAATGTCGTGGAAGGTACACTCACTTGACAAGAGTGGATGCACCTATAGTGGCAAATGCATCAGAATCCCCCCATGGCACTTTATAACTGAGTGCGAGTACAAACAAACACAAGGAGTACAAGATGCCAGATATGCAAAAGTAGGCACTTTATCTCAGTGCGTTTACAGAAAAAAGAATGCAACAGAAGAGAAGCATACAATGCTCAAAAGACAGAAAGAAGAGTGAGCTATGAACTCAGAAGAAGAGATCCCCGGACCTGTAGAACCAAGCACTCCACTAGAGGGCATAAACTGCATAACTCAGAGGAGTGAAAACTTGGAGTAGAATCTGGAAAAATAACCTCTGCCACTGAATAGCACACTGAACCAGCTTTCCGAAAATACCAAGTTTGCTAAAAACTGAGCCCGGATGTGAGAGATATAGTGTCCGGAATGCAAAAAGTACCCGTGACTTTGACTGGCAGAAAACCTCTGTAAACGGCAAAATCAAACAACCAAACTAAAAAAAACAAAAAGGTCTCGGAACCAGCTTTCCGTCGATATCTCGTTTGGCAAAAAACGCCATCGTATGCTCAAGTTACGGCAAAAACAGTGACAGGTGCTCTGGCAGGCACCTGAAAAAGAAAACCTCTGAATTCAACAGCCTAGTGCGAAAAATGAAAGAAGTGAATCCTTATAAAAGGAAACAAGAAACCCTAAAGGCTAAAACCCTAAAGAATTATAAAGTGCCTAAGTAAAACTTAAGCCTAGAGTATGATAAACTAATAATTAAATGATTTAATTATTAGCTAACATAAGACTACTCTAACACCCCCCCTTAAGTGTAACTTAGGGAGAAGCAAAAAAAGCTAAACTACTGCAGAAAGCAGGAAAGATGGGTCCCGACAACTAGGCCTGATCAGGTACCCAAACATAAAGCAAAAGATGTCCCAGAGAAAGGAACAAGAAGAGAGCAAGAAGCTCCTCCGAAGCATGTCTGAAAACTCCGTCAGAAGATACTGCTGGAACCCCCACTGAAGTGCATGACCAGGTAGAGAAGACAAGTGTCTGAAGAGCTGATCAATCGAACCAGGAAGCAATAGAACCAATAGGTGAACCCCCCCATAATGCTGAACGGGGTGACAGGAACACTGAAATGCAATGCCAGAAACATCTGCAAGAAGAAGAAACAGGAACACCTATGTGCAAAAGAAGGTACAAGCACAGGATAAAGGGCGGTGTCATAGACACAATCTACATGGGCTAATGTCATGGAAGGTACGCTCACTTGACAAGAGTGGATGCGCCTATACTGGCAAATGCATCAGAATCCCACCATGGCACTTTATAACTGAGTGCGAGTACAAACAAACACAAGGAGTACAAGATCCCAGATATGCAAAAGTAGGCACTTTATCTCAGTGCGTTTACAGAAAAAAGAATGCAACAGAAGAGAAGCATACAATGCTCAAAAGACAGAAAGAAGAGTGAGCTATGAACTCAGAAGAAGAGATCCCCGGACCTGTAGAACCAAGCACTCCACTAGAGGGCATAAACTGCATAACTCAGAGGAGTGAAAACTTGGAGTAGAATCTGGAAAAATAACCTCTGCCACTGAATAGCACACTGAACCAGCTTTCCGAAAATACCAAGTTTGCTGAAAACTGAGCCCGGATGTGAGAGATATAGTGTCCGGAATGCAAAAAGTACCCGTGACTTTGACTGGCAGAAAACCCTTGCAAATGGCAAAATCAAACAACCAAACTGAAAAAAACAGAAAGGTCTCGGAACCAACTTTCCGTCGATATCTCGTTTGGCAAAAAACGCCATCGTATGCTCAAGTTACGGCAAAAACAGTGACAGGTGCTCTGGCAGGCACCTGAAAAAGAAAACCTCTGAATTCAACAGCCTAGTGCAAAAAATGAAAGAAGTGAATCCTTATAAAAGGAAACACGAAACCCTAAAGGCTAAAACCCTAAAGAATTATAAAGCGCCTAAGTGAAACTTAAGCCTAGAGTATGATAAACTAATAATTAAATGATTTAATTATTAGCTAACATAAGACTACTCTAACACCCCCCCTTAAGTGTAACTTAAGGAGAAGCAAAAAAAGCTAAACTACTGCAGAAAACAGGAAAGATGGGTCCCGGCAACTAGGCCTGATCAGGTACCCAAACATAAAGAAAAAGATGTCCCAGAGAAAGGAACAAGAAGAGAGCAAGAAGCTCCTCCGAAGCATGTCTGAAAACTCTGTCAGAAAATACTGCTGGAACCCCCACTGAAGTGCATGACCAGGTAGAGAAGACAAGTGTCTGAAGAGCTGATCAATCGAACCAGGAAGCAATAGAACCAACAGGTGAACCCCCCCATAATGCTGAACGGGGTGACAGGAACACTGAAATGCAATGCCAGAAACATCTGCAAGAAGAAGAAACAGGAACACCTATGTGCAAAAGAAAGTACAAGCACAGGATAAAGGGCGGTGTCATAGACACAATCTACATGGGCTAATGTCGTGGAAGGTACGCTCACTTGACAAGAGTGGATGAGCCTATACTGGCAAATGCATCAGAATCCCCCCATGGCACTTTATAACTGAGTGCGAGTACAAACAAACACAAGGAGTACAAGATCCCAGATATGCAAAAGTAGGCACTTTATCTCAGTGCGTTTACAGAAAAAAGAATGCAACAGAAGAGAAGCATACAATGCTCAAAAGACAGAAAGAAGAGTGAGCTATGAACTCAGAAGAAGAGATCCCCGGACCTGTAGAACCAAGCACTCCACCAGAGGGCATAAACTGCATAACTCAGAGGAGTGAAAACCTGGAGTAGAATCTGGAAAAATAACCTCTGCCACTGAATAGCACACTGAACCAGCTTTCCGAAAATACCAAGTTTGCTGAAAACTGAGCCAGAATGTGAGAGATATAGTGTCCGGAATGCAAAAAGTACCCATGACTTTGACTGGCAGAAAACCCCTGCAAACGGCAAAATCAAACAACCAAACTTAAAAAAACAGAAAGGTCTCGAAACCAGCTTTCTGTTGATATCTCGTTTGGCAAAAAATGCCATCGTATGCTCAAGTTACGGCAAAAACAGTGACAGGTGCTCTGGCAGGCACCTGAAAAAGAAAACCTCTGAATTCAACAGCCTAGTGCGAAAAATGAAAGAAGTGAATCCTTATAAAAGGAAACATGAAACCCTAAAGGCTAAAACCCTAAAGAATTATAAAGCGCCTAAGTGAAACTTAAGCCTAGAGTATGATAAACTAATAATTAAATGATTTAATTATTAGCTAACATAAGACTACTCTAACACCCCCCCTTAAGTGTAACTTAGGGAGAAGCAAAAAAAGATAAACTACTGCAGAAAGTAGGAAAGATGGGTCCCGGCAAGTAGGCCTGATTAGGTACCCAAACATAAAGCAAAAGATGTCCCAGAGAAAGGAACAAGAAGAGAGCAAGAAGCTCCTCCGAAGCATGTCTGAAAACTCTGTCAGAAGATACTGCTGGAACCCCCACTGAAGTGCATGACCAGGTAGAGAAGACAAGTGTCTGAAGAGCTGATCAATCGAACCAGGAAGTAGTAGAACCAACAAGTTAACCCCCCCATAATGCTGAACGGGGTGACAGGAACACTGAAATGCAATGCCAGAAACATCTGCAAGAAGAAGAAACAGGAACACCTATGTGCAAAAGAAGGTACAAGCACAGGATAAAGGGCGGTGTCATAGACACAATCTCCATGGGCTAATGTCGTGGAAGGTACGCTCACTTGACAAAAGTGGATGCGCCTATAGTGGCAAATGCATCAGAATCCCCCCATGGCACTTTATAACTGAGTGCGAGTACAAACAAACACAAGGAGTACAAGATCCCAGATATGCAAAAGTAGGCACTTTATCTCAGTGCGTTTACAGAAAAAAGAATGCAACAGAAGAGAAGCATACAATGCTCAAAAGACAGAAAGAAGAGTGAGCTATGAACTCAGAAGAAGAGATCCCCGGACCTGTAGAACCAAGCACTCCACCAGAGGGCATAAACTGCATAACTCAGAAGAGTGAAAACTTGGAGTAGAATCTGGAAAAATAACCTCTGCCACTGAATAGCACACTGAACCAGCTTTCCGAAAATACCAAGTTTGCTGAAAACTGAGCCCGGATGTGAGAGATATAGTGTCCGGAATGCAAAAAGTACCCGTGACTTTGACTGGCAGAAAACCCCTGCAAACGGCAAAATCAAACAACCAAACTGAAAAAAAACAGAAAGGTCTCGGAACCAGCTTTCCGTCGATATCTCGTTTGGCAAAAAACGCCATCGTATGCTCAAGTTACGGCAAAAATAGTGACAGGTGCTCTGGCAGGCAGCTGAAAAAGAAAACCTCTGAATTCAACAGCCTAGTGCGAAAAATGAAAGAAGTGAATCTTTATAAAAGGAAACACGAAACCCTAAAGGCTAAAACCCTAAAGAATTATAAAGCGCCTAAGTGAAACTTAAGCCTAGAGTATGATAAACTAATAATTAAATGATTTAATTATTAGCTAACATAAGACTACTCTAACACCCCCCCTTAAGTGTAACTTAGGGAGAAGCAAAAAAATCTAAACTACTGCAGAAAGCAGGAAAGATGGGTCCCGGCAACTAGGCCTGATCAGGTACCCAAACATAAAGCAAAAGATGTCCCAGAGAAAGGAACAAGAAGAGAGCAAGAAGCTCCTCCGAAGCATGTCTGAAAACTCTGTCAGAAGATACTGCTGGAACCCCCACTGAAGTGCATGACCAGGTAGAGAAGACAAGTGTCTGAAGAGCTGATCAATCGAACCAGGAAGCAATAGAACCAACAGGTGAACCTCCCATAATGCTGAACAGGGTGACAGGAACACTGAAATGCAATGCCAGAAACATCTGCAAGAAGAAGAAACAGGAACACCTATATGCAAAAGAAGGTACAAGCACAGGATAAAGGGTGGTGTCATAGACACAATCTACATGGGCTAATGTCGTGGAAGGTACGCTCACTTGACAAGAGTGGATGCGCCTATAGTGGCAAATGCATCAGAATCCCCCCATGGCACTTTATAACTGAGTGCGAGTACAAACAAACACAAGGAGTACAAGATCCCAGATATGCAAAAGTAGGCACTTTATCTCAGTGCGTTTACAGAAAAAAGAATGCAACAGAAGAGAAGCATACAATGCTCAAAAGACAGAAAGAAGAGTGAGCTATGAACTCAGAAGAAGAGATCCCCGGACCTGTAGAACCAAGCACTCCACCAGAGGGCATAAACTGCATAACTCAGAGGAGTGAAAACCTGGAGTAGAATCTGGAAAAATAACCTCTGCCACTGAATAGCACACTGAACCAGCTTTCTGAAAATACCAAGTTTGCTGAAAACTGAGCCCGGATGTGAGAGATATAGTGTCCGGAATGCAAAAAGTACCCGTGACTTTGACTGGCAGAAAACCCCTACAAACGGCAAAATCAAACAACCAAACTAAAAAAAACAGAAAGGTCTCGGAACCAGCTTTCCGTCGATATCTCGTTTGGCAAAAAACGCCATCGTATGCTCAAGTTACGGCAAAAACAGTGACAGGTGCTCTGGCAGGCACCTGAAAAAGAAAACCTCTGAATTCAACAGCCTAGTGCGAAAAATGAAAGAAGTGAATCCTTATAAAAGGAAACACGAAACCCTAAAGAATTATAAAGCGCCTAAGTGAAACTTAAGCCTAGAGTATGATAAACTAATAATTAAATGATTTAATTATTAGCTAACATAAGACTACTCTAACACCCCCCCTTAAGTGTAACTTAGGGAGAAGCAAAAAAAGCTAAACTACTGCAGAAAGCAGGAAAGATGGGTCCCGGCAACTAGGCCTGATCAGGTACCCAAACATAAAGCAAAAGATGTCCCAGAGAAAGGAACAAGAAGAGAGCAAGAAGCTCCTCCGAAGCATGTCTGAAAACTCTGTCAGAAGATACTGCTGGAACCCCCACTGAAGTGCATGACCAGGTAGAGAAGACAAGTGTCTGAAGAGCTGATCAATCGAACCAGGAAGCAATAGAACCAATAGGTGAACCGCCCCATAATGCTAAACGGGGTGACAGGAACACTGAAATGCAATGCCAGAAACATCTGCAAGAAGAAAAAACAGGAACACCTATGTGCAAAAGAAGGTACAAGCACAGGATAAAGGGCGGTGTCATAGACACAATCTACATGGGCTAATGTCGTGTAAGGTACGCTCACTTGACAAGAGTGGATGCGCCTATAATGGCAAATGCATCAGAATCCCCCCATGGCACTTTATAACTGAGTGCGAGTACAAACAAACACAAGGAGTACAAGATCCCAGATATGCAAAAGTAGGCACTTTATCTCAGTGCGTTTACAGAAAAAAGAATGCAATAGAAGAGAAGCATACAATGCTCAAAAGATAGAAAGAAGAGTGAGCTATGAACTCAGAAGAAGAGATCCCCGGACCTGTAGAACCAAGCACTCCACTAGAGGGCATAAACTGCATAACTCAGAGTAGTGAAAACCTGGAGTAGAATCTGGAAAAATAACCTCTGCCACTGAATAGCACACTGAACCAGCTTTCCGAAAATACCAAGTTTGCTGAAAACTGAGCCCGGATGTGAGAGATATAGTGTCCGGAATGCAAAAAGTACCCGTGACTTTGACTGGCAGAAAACCCCTGCAAACGTCAAAATCAAACAACCAAACTGAAAAAATAGAAAGGTCTCGGAACCAGCTTTCCGTCGATATCTCGTTTGGTAAAAAACGCCATCGTATGCTCAAGTTACGGCAAAAATAGTGACAGGTGCTCTAGCAGGCATCTGAAAAAGAAAACCTCTGAATTCAACAGCCTAGTGCGAAAAATGAAAGAAGTGAATCCTTATAAAAGGAAACACGAAACCCTAAAGGCTAAAACCCTAAAGAATTATAAAGCGCGTAAGTGAAACTTAAGCTTAGAGTATGATAAACTAATAATTAAATGATTTAATTATTAGCTAACATAAGACTACTCTAACACCCCCCCTTAGTGTAACTTAAGGAGAAGCAAAAAAAGCTAAACTACTGCAGAAAGCAGGAAAGATGGGTCCCGGCAACTAGGCTTGATCAGGTACCCAAACATAAAGCAAAAGATGTCCCAGAGAAAAGAACAAGAAGAGAGCAAGAAGCTCCTCCGAAGCATGTCTGAAAACTCTGTCAGAAGATACTGCTGGAACCCCCACTGAAGTGCATGACCAGGTAGAGAAGACAAGTGTCTGAAGAGCTGATCAATCGAACCAGGAAGCAATAGAATCAACAGGTGAACCCCCCCATAATGCTGAACGGGGTGACAGGAACACTGAAATGCAATGCCAGAAACATCTGCAAGAAGAAGAAATAGGAACACCTATGTGCAAAAGAAGGTACAAGCACAGGATAAAGGGCGGTGTCATAGACACAATCTACATGGGCTAATGTCGTGGAAGGTACGCTCACTTGACAAGAGTGGATGCGCCTATAGTGGCAAATACATCAGAATCCCCTCATGACACTTTATAACTGAGTGCGAGTACAAACAAACACAAGGAGTACAAGATCCCAGATATGCAAAAGTAGGCACTTTATCTCAGTGCGTTTACAGAAAAAAGAATGCAACAAAAGAGAAGCATACAATGCTCAAAAGACAGAAAGAAGAGTGAGCTATGAACTCAGAAGAAGAGATCCCCGAACCTGTAGAACCAAGCACTCCACCAGATGGCATAAACTGCATAACTCAGAGGAGTGAAAACTTGGAGTAGAATCTGGAAAAATAACGTCTGCCACTGAATAGCACACTGAACCAGCTTTTCGAAAATACCAAGTTTGCTGAAAACTGAGCCCGGATGTGAGAGATATAGTGTCCGGAATGCAAAAAGTACCCGTGACTTTGACTGGCAAAAAACCCCTGCAAACGGCAAAATCAAACAACCAAACTGAAAAAAATAAAAAGGTCTCGGAACCAGCTTTCCGTCGATATCTCGTTTGGCAAAAAACGCCATCGTATGCTCAAGTTACGGCAAAAACAGTGACAGGTGCTCTGGCAGGCACCTGAAAAAGAAAACCTCTGAATTCAACAGCCTAGTGCGAAAAATGAAAGAAGTGAATCCTTATAAAAGGAAACACGAAACCTTAAATGCTAAAACCCTAAAGAATTATAAAGCACCTAAGTTAAACTTAAGCCTAGAGTATGATAAACTAATAATTAAATGATTTAATTATTAGCTAACATAAGACTACTCTAACACCCCCCCTTAAGTGTAACTTAGGGAGAAGCAAAAAAAGCTAAACTACTGCAGAAAGCAGGAAAGATGGGTCCCGGCAACTAGGCCTGATCAGGTACCCAAACATAAAGCAAAAGATGTCCCAGAGAAAGGAACAAGAAGAGAGCAAGAAGCTCCTCTGAAGCATGTCTGAAAACTCTGTCAGAAGATACTGCTGGAACCCCCACTGAAGTGCATGACCAGGTAGAGAAGACAAGTGTCTGAAGAGCTGATCAATCGAACCAGGAAGCAATAGAACCAACAGGTGAACCCCCCCATAATGCTGAACGGGGTGACAGGAACACTGAAATGCAATGCCAGAAACATCTGCAAGAAGAAAAAACAGGAACACCTATGTGCAAAAGAAGGTACAAGCACAGGATAAAGGGCGGTGTCATAGACACAATCTACATGGGCTAATGTCGTGTAAGGTACGCTCACTTGACAAGAGTGGATGCGCCTATAGTGGCAAATGCATCAGAATCCCCCCATGGCACTTTATAACTGAGTGCGAGTACAAACAAACACAAGGAGTACAAGATCCCAGATATGCAAAAGTAGGCACTTTATCTCAGTGCGTTTACAGAAAAAAGAATGCAACAGAAGAGAAGCATACAATGCTCAAAAGACAGAAAGAAGAGTGAGCTATGAACTCAGAAGAAGAGATCCCCGGACCTGTAGAACCAAGCACTCCACTAGAGGGCATAAACTGCATAACTCAGAGGAGTGAAAACTTGGAGTAGAATCTGGAAAAATAACCTCTGCCACTGAATAGCACACTGAACCAACTTTCCGAAAATACCAAGTTTGCTGAAAATTGAGCCCGGATGTGAGAGATATAGTGTCCGGAATGCAAAAAGTACCCGTGACTTTGACTGGCAGAAAACCCCTACAAATGGCAAAATCAAACAACCAAACTGAAAAAAATAGAAAGGTCTCGGAACCCGCTTTCCGTCGATATCTCGTTTGGCAAAAAACGCCATCGTATGCTCAAGTTACGGCAAAAACAGTGACAGGTGCTCTGGCAGGCACCTGAAAAAAAAAACCTCTGAATTCAACAGCCTAGTGCGAAAAATGAAAGAAGTGAATCCTTATAAAAGGAAACACGAAACCCTAAAGGCTAAAACCCTAAAGAATTATAAAGCGCCTAAGTGAAACTTAAGCCTAGAGTATGATAAACTAATAATTAAATGATTTAATTATTAGCTAACATAAGACTACTCTAACACCCCCCCTTAAGTGTAACTTAGGGAGAAGCAAAAAAAGCTAAACTACTGCAGAAAGCAGGAAAGATGGGTCCCGGCAACTAGGCCTGATCAGGTACCCAAACATAAAGCAAAAGATGTCCCAGAGAAAGGAACAAGAAGAGAGCAAGAAGCTCCTCCGAAGCATGTCTGAAAACTCTGTCAGAAGATACTGCTGGAACCCCCACTGAAGTGCATGACCAGGTAGAGAAGACAAGTGTCTGAAGAGCTGATCAATCGAACCAGGAAGCAATATAACCAACAGGTGAACCCCCCCATAATGTTGAACGGGGTGACAGGAACACTGAAATGCAATGCCAGAAACATCTGCAAGAAGAAGAAACAGGAACACCTATGTGAAAAAGAAGGTACAAACACAGGATAAAGGGCGGTGTCATAGACACAATCTACATGGGCTAATGTCGTGGAAGGTACGCTCACTTGACAAGAGTGGATGCGCCTATAGTGGCAAATGCATCAGAATCCCCCCATGACACTTTATAACTGAGTGCGAGTACAAACAAACACAAGGAGTACAAGATCCCAGATATGCAAAAGTAGGCACTTTATCTCAGTGCGTTTACAGAAAAAAGAATGCAACAGAAGAGAAGCATACAATGCTCAAAAGACAGAAAGAAGAGTGAGCTATGAACTCAGAAGAAGAGATCCCCGGACCTGTAGAACCAAGCACTCCACCAGAGGGCATAAACTGCATAACTCAGAGGAGTGAAAACCTGGAGTAGAATCTGGAAAAATAACCTCTGCCACTGAATAGCACACTGAACCAGCTTTCTGAAAATACCAAGTTTGCTGAAAACTGAGCCCGGATGTGAGAGATATCGTGTCCGGAATGCAAAAAGTACCCGTGACTTTGACTGGCAGAAAACCCCTGCAAACGGCAAAATCAAACAACCAACCTAAAAAAAATAGAAAGGTCTCGGAACCAGCTTTCCGTCGATATCTCGTTTGGCAAAAAACGCCATCGTATGCTCAAGTTACGGCAAAAACAGTTACAGGTGCTCTGGCAGGCACCTGAAAAAGAAAACATCTGAATTCAACAGCCTAGTGCGAAAAATGAAAGAAGTGAATCCTTATAAAAGGAAACACGAAACCCTAAAGGCTAAAACCCTAAAGAATTATAAAGCGCCTAAGTGAAACTTAAGCCTAGAGTATGATAAACTAATAATTAAATGATTTAATTATTAGCTAACATAAGACTACTCTAACACCCCCCCTTAAGTGTAACTTAGGGAGAAGCAAAAAAAACTAAACTACTGCAGAAAGCAGGAAAGATGGGTCCCGGCAACTAGGCCTGATCAGGTACCCAAACATAAAGCAAAAGATGTCCCAGAGAAAGGAACAAGAAGAGAGCAAGAAGCTCCTCCGAAGCATGTCTGAAAACTCTGTCAAAAGATACTCCTGGAACCCCCACTGAAGTGCATGACCAGGTAGAGAAGACAAGTGTCTGAAGAGCTGATCAATCGAACCAGGAAGCAATAGAACCAACAGGTGAACCCCCCCATAATGCTGAACGGGGTGACAGGAACACTGAAATGCAATGCCAGAAACATCTGCAAGAAGAAGAAACAGGAACACCTATGTGCAAAAGAAGGTAC
The DNA here is from genome assembly GCA_027943335.1 of Chamaecyparis obtusa. Classification (NCBI taxonomy): domain Eukaryota; kingdom Viridiplantae; phylum Streptophyta; class Pinopsida; order Cupressales; family Cupressaceae; genus Chamaecyparis; species Chamaecyparis obtusa. The sequence goes on from BSBK01003483.1 coordinate 52,280, forward strand.
AAGCACAGGATAAAGGGCGGTGTCATAGACACAATCTACATAGGCTAATGTCGTGGAAGGTACGCTCACTTGACAAGAGTGGATGCGCCTATAGTGGCAAATGCATCAGAATCCCCCCATGGCACTTTATAACTGAGTGCGAGTACAAACAAACACAAGGAGTACAAGATCCCAGATATGCAAAAGTAGGCACTTTATCTCAGTGCGTTTACAGAAAAAAGAATGCAACAGAAGAGAAGCATACAATGCTCAAAAGACAGAAAGAAGAGTGAGCTATGAACTCAGAAGAAGAGATCCCCGGACCTGTAGAACCAAACACTCCACCAGAGAGCATAAACTGCATAACTCAGAGGAGTGAAAACCTGGAGTAGAATCTGGAAAAATAACCTCTGCCACTGAATAGCACACTGAACCAGCTTTCCGAAAATACCAAGTTTGCTGAAAACTGAGCCCGGATGTGAGAGATATAGTGTCCGGAATGCAAAAAGTACCCGTGACTTTGACTGGCAGAAAACCCCTGCAAACAGAAAAATCAAACAACCAAACTAAAAAAAATAGAAAGGTCTCGGAACCAGCTTTCCGTCGATATCTCGTTTGGCAAAAAATGCCATCGTATGCTCAAGTTACGGCAAAAACAGTGACAGGTGCTCTGGCAGGCACCTGAAAAAGAAAACCTCTGAATTCAACAGCCTAGTGCGAAAAATGAAAGAAGTGAATCCTTATAAAAGGAAACACGAAACCCTAAAGGCTAAAACCCTAAAGAATTATAAAGCGCCTAAGTGAAACTTAAGCCTAGAGTATGATAAACTAATAATTAAATGATTTAATTATTAGCTAACATAAGACTACTCTAACACCCCCCTTAAGTGTAACTTAGGGAGAAGCAAAAAAAGCTAAACTACTGCAGAAAGCAGGAAAGATGGGTCCCGGCAACTAGGCCTGATCAGGTACCCAAACATAAAGCAAAAGATGTCCCAGAGAAAGGAACAAGAAGAGAGCAAGAAGCTCCTCCGAAGCATGTCTGAAAACTCTGTCAGAAGATACTGCTGGAACCCCCACTGAAGTGCATGACCAGGTAGAGAAGACAGGTGTCTGAAGAGCTGTTCAATCGAACCAGGAAGCAATAGAACCAACAGGTGAACCCCCCCATAATGCTGAACGGGGTGACAGGAACACTGAAATGCAATGCCAGAAACATCTGCAAGAAGAAGAAACAGGAACACCTATGTGCAAAAGAAGGTATAAGCACAGGATAAAGGGCGGTGTCATAGACACAATCTACATGGGCTAATGTCATGGAAGGTACGCTCACTTGACAAGAGTGGATGTGCCTATAGTGGCAAATGCATCAGAATCCCCCCATGGCACTTTATAACTGAGTGCGAGTACAAACAAACACAAGGAGTACAAGATCCCAGATATGCAAAAGTAGGCACTTTATCTCAGTGCGTTTACAGAAAAAAGAATGCAACAGAAGAGAAGCATACAATGCTCAAAAGATAGAAAAAAGAGTGAGCTATGAACTCAGAAGAAGAGATCCCCGGACCTGTAGAACCAAGCACTCCACCAGAGGGCATAAACTGCATAACTCAGAGGAGTGAAAACCTGGAGTAGAATCTGGAAAAATAACCTCTGCCACTGAATAGCACACTGAACCAGCTTTCCGAAAATACCAAGTTTGCTGAAAACTGAGCCCGGATGTGAGAGATATAGTGTCCGGAATGCAAAAAGTACCCGTGACTTTGACTGGCAGAAAACCCCTGCAAACGGCAAAATCAAACAACCAAACTGAAAAAAATAGAAAGGTCTCGGAACCAGCTTTCCGTCGATATCTCGTATTTGGATATAATACTCGTCCGATTCGGTATTCTGATGAATTGTTGTCGGTATTCTGATCAATCAAAGTAGATGTGGTCTTGTGGATCTGAATTCCCTTTGTATTTGCCAAATTTAGGTACCTCAAAATGAGGAGGAAATGGAATCATTGCTAAATGTTTATCAAAAGGATAAGGACATATATCCTCTAAGGAGTACTTCTTGGTTGATGATCCAGTTTGAATGTCATGGACTTTTTGTAGAATGGGATCCAGAGATAATGTAGATCCTTGAGTGTTTTGGGAAGCACTATGTTGTTGAGTGTTATCCTTTGCTCCATGAGCATTTGTCTCTTGAGAACCACTAGGGATTTCTTGATTGTTTGTGATACCTGTGGTTCTTTAAGAGTGGAGACATCAAAATCACTTGGTAATTTTGCCCCTTATTGAGAAAGCATGAGGAAACACATCTCTTTATCCATGTATAAGAGTCTTTGCATGACATTGTAGAATTTAGCATCTTGCATAGCATCTCTCAATTCCTGATCTATGGGTTCTTCATCTGATGTAAAAATTGAAGTTTTCTTAGGAAGTATAGACCAAGGGTTTTCCTCATTGTTTTTTTTTCCTTCCATCTTGTCTATAGATTCTAGATCAATGGTTTGTTTGAGCTTCTGAGATCGAGTTTGAACCATAAAATGTGAAAGATGATGTTGGGATGGAAAATTTTGATGAAAGATTTGGAATGTGTTTGATTAGATAGATGTCGAAATGAACCTAAAAGTGTTGAGATAAGGATGACAATTTGATTATCTAAGTCTAAAGGACATATAGATCTCACTATGATGTGACAAAGAAAATCAAAAGATAATAACCTAGGTAAGTTTATTGATTGAGGATGATAAATCCTAATATGATAAACTCACAAAGATCAAAATTTGATAATTAAGATAATGTTTCAACACTAATTGGAAGATTTTTGAAGATTTGGAATGATCTTGAGGAATTTTATGAAGGAAAGATGATGAATTTGGGTGTAAATGGTCAAACTGAAGATCGAAGGTCTGTGTAAGTCAAATGTTTTTCCAAAATCATACTGAAGACTGAAATGGGTATCTAAAAAAGTGATTTTGAAATTTCCAAGGTCTATAGAAATGCTCTTTGTTGTGTATGTGTAGCAACAAATGCGCAGGACAATCAGGTAAATGCGCAACAAGATCAGATGAATGCGCAGAAGTTCTGGACAGATGTGTTATGATAGTAACAAAAGTGTAGCAAGTTTCAATAGATGTGCAACAAAAAATGATAAATGCACAATATCTTGTTTTTTGATGATTTTGGCTTGAGAATTTGAATTTTTTTGGTTTTTTGATAGTTTGGTTTTTGGAAAATTAAAATGCATAAACACACACACACACAAGATAGAAATGATCTAATATAAATTAATCTAGTATGAATGCACAAACATGCTTACAATCCTAAGGTTGGCAAGGACACTATCTGTTGAATCCCCACTTGGATAATAAAATTCAGCCACACAAATCTATAGCAGATAGCCTAGGAACTTGGAGGCATGGGCCCCTCCTTACAATGCACTCACTTCTCTGGCACACCAAGTTCTAAATTCAATGGGTCATTACTTCCCAAAGAACTCCTATCTCTACTATGAACCTTGAATAATGTGACATGTCTTCATGGGCTTGGATGACCCATTGAGCTAGAAAATAGAAGGTTTTTGGCCACTATACAAAAGTTTTTAGTAAGGACATCCGTTCAAGTGGTTGTGATCAAGTCATTTTTCCAATTAAGGGGGCTCTCTCAATCCTTCCAAAGTAATATTTTCACCTTAACAATGTAGGGACTTTAACGCACCATAAAGGTACTAGAGGAGATTTTGGTTGCCACAACGAATTCACACCTGACCACTGTGAGACTAATCACAATGGTATTTTTTATATACCAGTCCAAAAAGGCTTGTCTTTAACCTGTTATCGATTGGGTTGTTCCTTGGGGTGAGTACCTCTTTTCCCACCAAAGACCACCCTCTAAAGATTATAATAGTTTCTCTTACACCCAAGATCCACGAATGGTGAGGGGAGATGATACATTGTTATAATCTTGGGATTACAAATAGCTTATTAAAGCAAGACACAACAGACAGTTTTCTAAGATAAAGAAAACACATGAATTTGAAAAACATGTCATATTTTAAAGCCCAAACAAGGTTATAGTTTATTTTGCAAACCCCCTAGGAACCTGCAAGTAAACTGTTAAAAATTTAGCAATGGGATCTTCAGATTTATGACTTGCAAAATAGCCTAAGATCTACAAGAACAAACATAAATCTATTAAGGTGATTAGCTAAAACTAACATGATTAAAAAAATTAAAATTTAACACTAAAAATACTGAATGTGCAAAAATAGAAAATGGATGTGTAGAAATAGATTGTGAATGCGTAGAAAGGATGCATGTGCCGAAGCAATAAATGTTTACGTAGGGGGATGGAATGAAATCGCAGCATAAACAGATGCACAATAGAATGTGATGAAAGTGTAAAACAATGAAATAATTGCGCAGAAAGATCCTGGAAGTGAAAAAGATAGAAAAGATAGGAAAATGACTGGCGATAGCAGAATGGATGTGCAATAGAAATCGATATATGTGCATAAGTCATGAATAGATACGCATAAATGACCTGTAGAAATATGCACATGGAAAAACTAAAAATAAAATGTCAAAAATGTGGGGTGGGCCCCAAAAATGTATGCAAAATTAGATGTGAACTATTTTAAATGAAATATTAACTAATACAAACTAATAAATCAATCTAAATGCTACCTAATGAAGATTACAAAGTGATCAAATGAAGAACTAAAACAAATTTACCTTGACTCATCCATTGTAGCTTGTCTCCATTGTCCTCCTTACCTTGATTTCTTAGAGATGTTGAGCTCTCAGATTTCCAAATGAAGCTCCTTCCCAAGATACTCTCAAAGTGTGGAGATTTGAGTGAATATATGCAAATGGCCTAAGCTTGATTATGCAAAACTAATGAATGAAATGATATGGAAATGCTTGATGACTTTTGATGCTTTTGGATGCTTGTATGCTTGAGATTGTGTGTGTGAAAATTGTACTTGATCTATAGACACAACACTCAGTAAAATATTAGAGGTTAGTGATAATCAAAATCATGCAAAATTGAAAGCTATATAACTAAGCGATTTACTGCCTTCTAATAGGTGCGAGATTGATGTTCTCAGATTGTAATTGAGATCAGTGACCTAGATGACACCTAAATGAAGGATTTGAATGCAAAAGATGGATATGAAATTGAATGCAATTAATCTATATTTTTAGTATTTTCTATGCAATAAGAATGATAAACTGATATGCTATGAATGCTATTGAAAACTGATATGAAATGAATGCTAAATGATCTAACAATGAAGATTCTAACAATGATATGAAAACTATGAAATTCTATGCTAAGATATAAAAACTATGCAATTGAAATTAATCTCACAAAGCTTTGAATTCGCAAGTTGATTCCTCAGCCTCCAATTGTGCAAATTCTCCAAATCTGATATGCTATGATTCCTGTAGAGTAAGTTTGCAATTTGCGAGATGATTGAGAGATGAATTATGAAGAGATGAGCCTTGTTTTTATAGAAATCCAAGGCTTTGGAGGTGCATGAAAAAAAGCCATAAATCACTCAAATAACTCAGGTTGATTTTTGAGTTATTTTTAAATAAAGGATAATTAACTCACAAAAACATGTAAAAGCTAAGCTTTAACTCAAAATAGAGTTTAGCTTTAATTGATAATTGATAGTTGTTTGCTTTTATGATTGTGCATGTTTTATTTATGAATTAATTTAATAATAAAGTGATTTATTTCCAACTTAACTGCATTTAAAAATAAAACAATTGATTTATGGGTTAATCAATTATTTAATCAAATTTTTATTAGAAACTATATTATTAAATAATGACAACTTGCTTTAATTAATTAAATAAAAATTTAATCAATTATTCATATGATATTAGATTTATTGTCAAAATTAAATAATACAATTAATAATAGATAGAATTAAATTTAATTAAACAATTAAGTGGCAAGATATTAAATCTAATTAATTAAATATGAAAATATTCAATTAATCAAACTTAGGATAAATGTGATTTATTGCCAAATAATCATTAAATTAAAGATAATTAAGATAATTAGGAATATTGCTAGGAATATTCTCCGATGCAGAATTTAAGATAATCAATTATGATTCGATGATGTTTAGATGTGCCTTAGATTAGGACTTTGATGTCGATTTCGTTCGAATTGAAGATGTAGGAGGTTAATGAACATATAGCCCATTTTTGGGGTATTACATTTTGCCCCTCTTTGAATTATTGTGCGAAGCGCAGTGGTTCAAAGACAGTCTGTGTTTGATAGAGATATGAAACTGATGTTTGAAATTGAGACAGAAGCTGATTGATATTGAATTGATATGGAGATAATAGGTCCTGAATGACCAGAGATAATGTTCACTATAGCAGCAATGAACCGATGATTGCGAAAAAGTGTCCAAAACCCCTGATTCCAAACCTTAGGATTGCAAAGAAGTGAGTGACCCGTTCTAGACTCGATTGTCTTAGCAGAACTAGTAGGTATCACATCCAAACCCTTCAGTTGCCGAAGAACCAAGGAAAGAACACTATGATCTGATGGTTGCAAAAATTGATACGGATTACAAGATTAAGAGAATACCAGATTGATATGGATCGATGAATTTGATATGCCCCAAGTGATGATAGATTTGCCCCAAGCGATGAGGACTTTTGATGAATCAATAACTAGACGTGGTTGTTGTCTTGATTACTGAGGAAGATATTGATAGATTTGATCGATAGAATTTTGATTTACAGACTTTGAATTGATGTGCAATACCATGCCCCCTTCGGGATTAAAATTGAAATCTGACAAGAAAAGTTAGCGTTATAGTTTAGAAGCGTGTTAATTGATTTGAAAAGTGGTTATACACGTTCAAGAACACGTTCTGCATCGTTTGGAGGTCCTGGAGACCAAGTTGGACTAGGTTAAACCATGAGTTGACCATAGTTGACCAAGTTGAAATTTTGATAGTTTGATTTAAGATAATCAGTTAAGTTGAATAGTAGATTTCTATGATGATTAAAGGTTGATTATGCAAGCAATTAATAATATGAATGATCTCAGATTTGAATTTTGATCCCGAAAAAGGATTCTACTTGCTACTTCGTTGGAGGAACCTTCGTGTGAGATTTAGCTCTTGTTAGATTTGAAGAGACAAGTGGAGAGTTGTTTAAGCATTGAAGTTCGTTTAGTCATTGTGAGATCATGCAAAGATGAAAAATGTAAAGAAGCATGCAATATGAAATGAGACATGCAAAATGAAATGCAACCTAAGACCTAGGACCTAGTCACTGATCATATGTCGATTTGTTATCATCATTAAACTTTTAGGTAACTGGATAAATCAATACAATGCTCACTAGCCATGAAACCATAGACATATGAATATCGATTTGTATGCGCAAGAATCAATACAACACCCACTGGTTATACCACCATGGACATATGAATATTGATTTGTTTTCAGAATGTTGGATCAGATATAAGCACCAAGGCACAAACGCCAGGATGACCTGAATATCATGTCCATTTTGATATAGCAATTTGTACAAGCATCAACACATAAATGTCATGATGACCTGAGTACACCTTGCGTTGCAAACACATCAAACAGTCAAGAGATCATTCTAAATCCAATGTGAATTACACATAGTGACCCTTTATCATTCACATCCTTAGGCAAGATCGCGTTCCACAGTAGGAGAAAGGACTCACACTCAAAAAGACAATAGTTAGATCAAACGTCCTTGAATTTTCTGGGTATCAATGGTTGAGGTACGCATGGCCATCCAATTTGAGATAGAGGCTCTTACAGTCGGACACCATTTCAATCCAGAATTTCCAAAGTTATTAGATTTCACATACGAGTAGAAAACAAAGAAAAGATTATGCCCCCAGTCATCACTCTCTAAATCCTAAAAAGGACATCATCGAAGAGCTCGAAGGGACACAATATGCAAAAATCTCAATGCGAATCAGTAAGCATACAAGGAGATAAAAGCATGAAGCACAGATTGTTTTCAGTTTGAGTTTAATGTTTGATTGCGTTGTTATAGATGCAAAATCCTTTCTGGAGACAAGAGAGACTGACTGACTCAAATGAAGCTTCAAAGGACTCTGAGTGGATATGACACGTCTAAGATACATTGGAGACTATAAGATATGACATTGATTGCCCCCAAGTTTGAACATTGATAGGATACAGACGCGCAAGCTGATTGGTGTACAGACCGACTTATTGAAAACTGGAAATGCAGAAACAAACCGGGAGATATGTACAAACTAAAGCAAGACTGAAAGCTAGGAAAGACCAAGATTGCACTGATAGATGGAGCATTTGGAACAAGTGGCACCCGTTTGCTGGGTTTTCACCATCTTGGTAGAGATTTTATTTTTGCTACCAAGGTGCCTGTTTCCAGGTTTTCACCAAGGCACTTTTTCTTTTTTTTCATTTTTCAATTTTTTTTGTACTTTTGATATTTTTTATTTTTTTTGTGAATCATCAAGGCGCCTTATTGCTAGGTTTTCACCAAGATGTTCATTTTTTCAGGACTTTTTTCAATTTTTAAGATTTTTTTAGGACATTTACCAAGCACTGAATGCCTTAGGCGTAGAATTTCTTCAGATGGAGAACGTTGATTGGTTTTTGGAGCTGTTCTCCTTCAATCATTGAGAGTTGATAGGCACCAGAGCCAAAAGTAGCAGTGATGACAAAGGGACCCAGCTAGTTGGGTTCAAACTTCCCCTTGCGTTCTCAATGGGATTGATTTTTAGGATTTTCTCTCAAGACTAGATCACCAACCTGAAATTCTCTATGTCAGACTTTCTTGTTGTAGCCTCTAGACATTCTTTTCTAATACACTCTGAGATGATGATACGCTGCTTGCCTGCACTCATCTAGTAATTCAAGTTCTTGTAACCTAGACACTCTGTAGTCATCGTCGGTGACAAGTCCATGCATTCTAATTCTTAGTGATGGGATTTTGACCTCAATAGGTAGTACTGCTTCAGAACCATAAACTAAAGAAAAAGGTGTAGCCCCTGTAGGTGTTCTGATACTTGTTCTATAGGCCCATAGAGCTAGATTAATCATGAGATGCTTTTTCTGATACTTGTGCTGATATTGGTTCTGATACTGGTTCTGATAATTGTTCTGATACGAGTTCTGATACTAATTCTGATACTGATTATGATAATTGTTCTGATACTGGTTCTAATACTGATTCTGATACTGATTTTGATAATTGTTCTGATACTGGTTTTGATACTTGGGATACTTGATAGCATCTTTTTCCATTTGCAAACTCCCAAGCAAGATCATATCATGCAGTCCCAATGTCTAGCAAGGTGGAGAACAAGAGGGATTAGCAAGCTGGTGGAAGAGATGGAAGACAAGAGAATGAAGGAGAATGAAGGGAAGAAATCCTCAAGGGAAAACTCCTCAAGAATACTCAAGCTAGGGAAAAATTGTCATGTAAAGCATATTTGGATAAGTAATGAAAAGCTAGCATAGGATAAGTCACAAAAGCGTGATGCAAGAGTAGGAAAGGATGCAGTCCAAAAGAGTAGACATGTCAAGAGGCTTCATAGCACTGTGTTTTACTCTTTCTTTGTTTTTTTATTAGATCAAGACCAAAGGGGAAAAGGATAGCGATAGGCGACAATGAATGGAGGAAGATGGATATGAAGGCTAAACATGGAAGGAATGAAAGCAAGATCATCGTAAGATAGCTCACAAAATAGTCAAATGTTCGTGTATAGATCAACATTGTCAAGATCAAAGAGAGAAGATGGAATGAATGAAATATGTAGAAGAACTACGCATGATGCCTGATTGCCAGGTTTTCATCATGGTACTTATCCAAGGTGCCACAAGGAAGTGGTTTTCACCATAGGATGAATTTATTTCTCTTTACTTTTGCTACCAAAGTGTCTGTTTCCAGATTTTCACTAAGGCACATTTTCAATTTATTTTATTTTTCATTTCTTTTTTGGAAGAAGGCAAGCTTTTTAGATAATGCTCCTTGAAAGGATAAACCATGATATGCCAAGGATTCAAAATGACACGCTCAAAGATGCTAATAGGGAAAGGGAGATGAAAGAGAAAAATGGAGGATAAGGTTTTATGTAAAGCGAGTGAGGTTGGAAGATAGGAGGAATAGGCAAATGAAGAAAAAGGATAGAAGGTAGAAGGATAATGCATGGAAGGATTGTGAAAGGGTAGATGGAAAGGAAGGCAAGTTCAACATCAACACATACCTTGAAGGGTGGTGAGAGAATGGAGGAATCGTGAATGAAGGAATACGTGAAGGAATATGGTGAATGGATAGCAGAGGTTGTGGTTTAGGCACATGAAATGGAAGAATACTTTTGGAGGGAGATGAAGTGGAAGCCTTTGGAAGCTTGAATGTCAACTTTACTTTTTGCTCAACACTAGACTCTTTCAAGAGAGACTTTGGAATCCATATAGTCGTAGGCTTTTTATTTCCTTTTGATGATCTAGAGAGAATATCTTTAATGATGGATTTTGGAACGCATACTTGTCTTGTAGTTTTTTTCTTAGATATCTCTTTTGACTTTATGTTTCCATGTCTATTAGAGGAGACATGGTGATCTTCTTTTTTTGATGGATTCTTGTATTGCTTCTTTTTCTTGTATTGAACATTCAAGTTACTTCCAAAGGACTTGGAACTTGTGGAAGGAGGAGGATATGACTGGTTTAGATGGGTGGGTGAATGAAAAGGATTCAAGGGTATGCATCTATGTTGATCTTGAGGAAAGATGGGAGATAGAGGGATGTAAGGACCCAAGATGGATGGCGAATTAGGAGAGTTAGGAGGGGAAAGTGAAGGGACATAAGGACCCAAGATGGAAGGTAGATGTGAAGCTCTTAGTAGTGGTGGAAGAGGTCCAAGGATGCAAGTGGAAGACGCAAAAGGATAATCAATAAGTTCATTAGCATCTATATGACAACCAAGGATATTAGCATCTTTAGAGTGAACATTAGAATTTTCAATAGAATCGTGGACATCTTGAATATGAGCATCTTCTTTGATAAGATTGTTCAAAGCTTGTAAAGACTTAGGAAGAGTAGAAAGTGGAAGTGAACATGGAGTGGTAGAATAAGAAGATGGAAGACTTTGATCTTGACAAGGATCTTCGGATAACATAAGCGCATAATTTTTCTCTTGTTTTTCAATAGGCTTAACATTGGAAGGAACACCATTTTTACCAACCTTAATGGAAGTATCATCTTTGGAAAGTGCAAGCGTAGTAAGGTTATTTTGATTGTCAATAAGCTCAACAGTGTAAGTAGTAGCTTGATCTTGCTTAGGCGAAGACTTAAGATATGGTGGAATGCATGAAAAAGGGGGTACAGGATCAAAAGAACCCTGAGGTGGATAAGAGACATCGTGAAAAGGAGTGGATGACATGGAGGGTTCTTGATCTTGATCTTTCTTTATGTTCTTTTCTTCATCATTTTTAGAGTCCTCTTGACATGGAGCCACTTCTAAGGACAAGGAAGCATGTTGGGATTGTATGGAAAACTTTGGAAGAGATGGTGGAGGAATAGCTGAAGTAGGGATTATAGCATATGAAGGCTTAGGCTCTTTAGGTTTATCATTATTGAAAGTCTTTGCAGCCAAGTGAAGGTTAGCTTGAGTTTCTTTAAGAGGTAGCCCTGGAGGATAACTATAGGGAACCGCATGAAAAGTATTAGGACTTGTGTCGGATGAAGGTTCTGTGAAAGATTTGAAAGACTTGGAAGCTTTAGGAAATGTATGGGTATTGGAGGAAGTAGGGGATGGAAGGGAACCATCGCTAGACAAAGGTCCAACATTAACATGATCTTGCTTGAGAGTGTAATCTTTATTTTCAGCCTGAGAGTTCTTAGAGGAGAGATCCTTATAGTATTGATGTTTCAAGCTAGCACGATGTATTTTATAGTCCTCAGCAGTAGTAGATGGATCATCATCAAGGTATTGTCCACAAAAGCCATCAAAATCTCTTTCAAAATCAGAATCATATGGATCACCATCACGATCTATCCAATGTGACGGCCCATTTGTAGTAAGCAGGAAGGAATGACGAGGAGGATTCTTAGGAACGGAGGTGTCATAGGTATCATTACATCATCTATCATCATAGTCATCATAGTCTCCAAAGCTGGATGTGTCACTCTCTGTGGAAGAGGTATCATAAGGATTGTCATGTTGCACATATTTTGTCTGGGGGCATGGTGACATGTACAAGTCTTTATCAAATGGAAAAGAGTATAGAGATTCCATGGAGAACTCTTTAGATTCCTTCTCTTTCTTAAGATTGTTAAGTTCAACTTGCATAGCTTGCAGCTGCTTCATCATAGCAGCGATCATAATTTCTTCCTCATGTGTACTGATTCTTTGAGACATGTGTACTGATTTTTAATAGCTACTGATTTGTTCTTGACACAATGATATTTTTGACAGATTCTGGAACTAGGCTGGAAACATTGGATATCTTGCAATTTGACAATTTCTGACAACTCTCTCAAATTTTTCCAAACGACACTCTGCAGACTCGTACGACACTAGGTAGTCTATGAAATGACAGTTGCTAAACTTGTACGACAGTTGGGTAGCAATGAAATGACAGTTGACAAAACTCGTATGACAATTGCTAACAGGGTTTTGACTTTCTTGAATTTGCTGGTTTGAAAAATCGTACGACACTAGGTTCTCAATCGTACGACAGATGGGCAATACTGAAATGACACTTGACAAAACTCGTATGACTTTTGACTTTTTGAAATGACTTTTGACTCCAGAAAGATTTTACGTCAATTTTTGCAAAATTTAAGGTCTCTAGTTTTGGATTGTTTGCAAATTGTACTGTCTAGATTTTGAAGGTTATACTAGATTTGATCATTTTTAATAGCCAAGTAGATAAACAAGCACGCAAAACAGCAAGCAAGTGATTCCAAGCACGTCTAAAAATAATGAACAAGGGCAAAAGCAACCTTGCGCATGAACAATCAAGTGACCAAATTGTGCTAATCCCTGAGAGTAATAATTGTGTATGTTCTGAAAAGTTTTGCAATAACACACATATACCTGAGAATGAAAAATTGGCCTCTCTAGGGTTTTTAGTAATGGTTTGACTCTGCAATTTTTATGATTCAAAGGGGTGAACTCCAATCCCAGCACACTAGGGTTTTGACACAGTCCGAGAACTTAATCTTCAAGAGCTGCTAGGGAGATCTGAAAACCCAACAATGAACCATACCCATGGAGATTTCTTCCACAAGGACATTTATATAGCAGCTGTCACTACCATGGTGAAAATGGCTATTACCGCTTGAGGTTCCGTCAACGTAGTTTTCCCTGTGAAGGGATTGTCCACTACGGTTAACCCTCTCTAAAGGTGACTCACAGATTTATACCACAAGGGGACTTGGCTCCAGATCCAACATTTTTGACACCTTTTCACTTTTAACCCAAACAAAGCAAGCAAATTAATCTGACACACTAAGACAAAGTTTTGTTCCACCAAGGTCTGTGATATCAACTCCACGTGATCTATCAACCTCTCCGGGGAGAGAATGTATCAATCAATAAGAGAAGATGCACTAACCAATTTTGATTCACCAAAGCTTGTGATATCAACCCCACGTGATCTATCAACCTCTCTAGAGAGAGAATGTGTCGATCAATAAGAGAAGATGCACTAACTAAGCTGAACGTGAAACGCACTAAGTATCCTCCCTACCTACAAGGATTCTATCGTCAAGAAAGATTTCGCTAGGAATCCAATCTCTCAAGAATCACGAATAGTGTTCATAGGGCCTAATTACTATGTGAGCACAGATATATTCCCGAAAGAAAATCTACCAAAAGCATCCAAAAAGTAGAAAGAGGAACACTTAACGCTTAAAGAAAATATGAGATGAGTCCACAAGGTGGAACACTTAACACCTCACACAAGCTGAAAATGAGTCCACAACTTAGAAAACAAGTGAGTTCCTAAAAGCACAAAAGGGTTGCCAAGTGGAACACTTAACGCTTCTGTCCTATTGACCCCTCCCCTTTATGGTGTTGAGATTGCAACCACAGGGTGGAAATGAGGGGCCGGTGGATTAGCGAGTCCAATAACCCAAGATAGCAATCAAGATCAATCACAAGTATTCTAAGACTACTTAATGAATCCTTAAGGGATCACAACCTAGTATCAAATTATGCAAGTGTGTAGAAATAGATCAAAAGCATAAAAAGATGCACACAAGCTTGACACATAAGAGATTTATTTTAAGTCCAAATCGAAATGTTTTCAGAACAAGGAGAATACCTCTTGATCCTCACAATGCGCTTAGTAGATTCTACCTAATTTTTAGCAATTTTTGTTGAGCTTTTCCATGCAAGCAAGTGACGAACTCTCCAACAAGCAAACAAGCAAACAAGATATGCAAAATATATTCAACTTATGAAAACCATAGGGTTAGCTCTAAAAATAAATTTTTAGGAGCAATAATAACCATAAATTAATCCAAATGACAACTCATATCATGCATTGAATCATATGAAAAATAAGTGCATACCCATCATAAAATTTTAATTTTTTTGCACTATATTTGACCTAGTCAACAAGATCTGATTTTTGGATATGATTTTGGCCACAAAAATAGAAATTCAAAATAAAGACCCCTAATAAAAAATAGAGAGCTTTCCAAAAATGCAAAAATTTTAGAAAAATCTCTTCATTTGTGCCCTAGAGACCCATTTTATCAAAATAGACCAATTTTTGCAAATTGACTATTTGAGCTATTAAATTGCATCTAAATTTAAAACACAAATAATAGACCCCCTATATAATTTGAAGAGATTTCCGAAAATGTAAAAATTTTAGAAAAATATGCTGATTTGCGTCAGATATTAATTTTTTATGAAAAATTGAAAAAAACTTATTAAAAAGTTAAAATAATTCAAAAAATTTTGAATTTTTTTTCAAAGCTTCCCTAATATGTCTCCAAACTGAAAAAAAAATTTCAGACCAAAACTCCAAGCTTTTTGGGAGATAAAATTAAATCTTTGAAACTTTAGGGTTTTAGCTCCAAAAATCAAAATCAGCATGCAAAGGTGGGTTGCCCCACGGTGGGCGCTAGAAATGTGTGTGTGAATTTTGTACCTGATCTATAGACACAACACTCAGTAAAACATTAGAGGTTAGTGATAATCAAAATCGTGCAAAATTGAAAGCTATCTAACCAAGCGATTTATTGCCTTCTAATAGGTGCGAGATTGATGTTCTCAGATTGTAATCGAGATCAGTGACTTAGACGACACCTAAATGAAGGATTTGAATGCAAAAGATGGATATGAAATTGAATGCAATTAATCTATATTTTTAGTATTTTCTATGCAATAAGAATGATAAACTGATATGCTATGAATGCTATTGAAAACTGATATGAAATGAATGCTAAATGATCTAACAATGAAGATTCTAACAATGATATGAAAACTATGAAATTCTATGCTAAGATATAAAAACTATGCAATTGAAATTGATCTCACAAAGCTTTGAATTCGTAAGTTGATTCCTCAGCCTCCAATTGTGCAAATTCTCCAAATCTGATATGCTATGATTCCTGTAGAGTAAGTTTGCAATTTGCGAGATGATTGAGAGATGAATTATGAAGAGATGAGCCTTGTTTTTATAGAAATCCAAGGCTTTGGAGGTGCATGAAAAAAAGTCATAAATCACTCAAATAACTCAGGTTGATTTTTGAGTTATTTTTAAATAAAGGATAATTAACTCACAAAAATATGTAAAAGCTAAGCTTTAACTCAAAATAGAGTTTAGCTTTAATTGATAATTGATAGTTGTTTGCTTTTATGATTGTGCATGTTTTATTTATGAATTAATTTAATAATAAAGTGATTTATTTATAACTTAACTGCATTTAAAAATAAAACAATTGATTTATGGGTTAATCAATTATTTAATCAAATTTTTATTAAAAACTATATTATTAAATAATGACAACTTGCTTTAATTAATTAAATAAAAATTTAATCAATTATTCATATGATATTAGATTTATTGTCAAAATTAAATAATACAATTAATAATAGATAGAATTAAATTTAATTAAACAATTAAGTGGCAAGATATTAAATCTAATTAATTAAATATGAAAATATTCAATTAATCAAACTTAGGATAAATGTGATTTATTGCCAAATAATCATTAAATTAAAGATAATTAAGATAATTAGGAATATTGCTAGGAATATTCTCTGATGCAGAATTTAAGATAATCAATTATGATTCGATGATGTTTAGATGTGCTTTAGATTAGGACTTTGATGTCGATTTCATTCGAATTGAAGATGTAAGAGGTTAATGAACATATAGCCCATTTTTGGGGTATTATAGAGATCACTATTGCTTGATTGCTTGATTGCCTATTAGCTATTAGCTCACAAAGGGAAAATGAGGCTCCTTTTATAGATTTTTGGAGGACTCGAGCCTAGGTGGCACAATCCAAGGGTGGCGAATGAAAGGTGGAAGATCTTATGGCTAGGATTGACTTGGTTGAAGGGGTTGAGAGAAAGGAGGATATAGTTAGAATGTGAGAGGAAGAATAGGGATGATGTTCCTTCTACATTGACATGGAAGAGAAGAAGGTGGAAGGGAAAGACACATGTAAAGTGTCTCACAAAGACCAATCAGAGGAAGAAGGAAGGACTTTTTCCTCATGAGGACTCTTGGTACAAGTGTCCCATGAATCACCTTGAAATCCTTGAGGTGGCTTGAGAAGCCCCTTAGAAATAGGAATAGCCTCTTGACTTAGTGTAGGGGAAGACATGTGGTCATGAGACCAAGTCTTATGAGGCCACATAGCCCTTAAAAATAGGACATGTGTGGGTGAGGATAATAAGTATTTAATAATTAATAATAATTAATTATTTTAGCCAAGGTGATGTGTCAAGTGACTAGATGGATGAGGTGGACTAGGAGATTTAGTCATATTTAATGATTGTGTTAATTAATTAAATCACTTAAATAGGACTATTTAGAAGACTTAGGATAGGAGAATATACTTAGTGAATTTATGAAATAAATTGAATAATTTATCTAATAAATAGAGGAAATAAATATTAATTAAATAATAAATATTTAATTAATTAATGAAGTCACTTTTTAGTGTATACACCCCTCTTTAGGAATCAACCTTGAAAATTAAATGAAATTGCATAAAGGAAAGTATGTAAAAAGATAAATGTTTGATTCACCTTGCA
The DNA here is from genome assembly GCA_027943335.1 of Chamaecyparis obtusa. Classification (NCBI taxonomy): domain Eukaryota; kingdom Viridiplantae; phylum Streptophyta; class Pinopsida; order Cupressales; family Cupressaceae; genus Chamaecyparis; species Chamaecyparis obtusa. The sequence goes on from BSBK01003483.1 coordinate 69,549, forward strand.
TAAACCCTCATGGATGAATATAGAAATCACTCATAAACATGAAGATTCTTGAATGTACTTAAAATAAAGGAGTTGACCTTGGAATACAATATAGAATCAAGGATTCCCTCACAAATACATGCATCTATGAATTCCACTCCTAGATCTTAAATGTAGATATGTGCTTGATAATCAATTGCAATGAAGGAAACATAATGTGAATGGAAGGAAGGATCTTCTTCCTTGATTGAGAATTACTCCACTTGGCCATCACGAGAGTGAAAATTTCTTCAATTGGAGAAGAATTTCCTTTTAATTGAATGATCTTGAATAATTGGATACATGGAGAAACTTGATCTTGGATGCCTTAAATGTAACACCTCACCAGGGAACCCAAGAGAAATTAACCTAAAACATGTTACTAAGTTTACCGAATAATTTTTTAATTAAGTTTTACAATCAATAAT
>BSBK01003484.1:0-141226 GCA_027943335.1 Chamaecyparis obtusa
TTGATGAGAACATATGGTAAGTAGCATGCATTGAAGACTTATGTAGTAAGCTTTGAGTATATGTAGCATGGACATGTTATCAGAATGATATCATGGATGTGTTGGTTGGTTTCCTAGTTTTAGGTGTTGTCCTTTGAAATTTTTATTTTTGATGCTTATCTCCAAGTTTCATGATTTGATTTCCAAGCATTTCCAGTCCCAAAGCTCCAAAATTGTTTAAAGATTGAAAAACCCTAGGTTTTAGAACTAATTACCTTTAAAATCCAAAAAGCCCTAATATTTTCTCACCAAGGTCTATTCGGCTGTTACTTTTTCAAATCACTTAACGACCTTTTTTAGCATGTGCGCTTTATATTTCTAGGTTAGTCGCTTAGTCTCCTAAATAGTTTAGCATATTCCTTTTTTAACTAGCGATTATCTGATTCCCTTTGTCACACAGTCTCGTAAGGATGGAAAAATATTATTTGTTTTCAAATGACTCAGCGGTTGCCTTTAGTCATCGAGTCTCTGGATAACTATTGTGAGATCTAGTGACTGCTATGATAAATTTTTTCAAAGTGACTATGGTCACTTTATCTCTAGATCAAAATACTTTCAGTCAGGTGATCTATGAAGGAAATAAAGAATTGATATAATATTTAGTGATTATGAGGTTCGCAGTTGATCACTGAATCTCCAAATGCAAAGTGGTGATCTATTTTTCAGGTTGTTAGATCTCCACATTATTTAGTGGTTAGTTCTTTTATCCTGCAACATGGTGATTTTAATAGTCACATGTTCTCTTGGTTCTGGTGGTTATGTTTTAAGCGGTCAATGATTTAGTGACACGGTTATCTCTAAGTCTCCCAATGAAGTAGTTAAGTGATAAAAGGTATGGTGACTTAGTGACAACCGTTGGATGAAGTTTTAATCAATGATTGATGTTTAATCTCATTACTTGACCAAGGTTAAGTAATTCTTCTGGCAACTTCGAGAATAAAGGTGTTCATGCAATCTCTAGTCTTAACCATAGTTAAGGAAATATTAGGCGACAAGGATATGTCTTCAGTTGTGAGGTCACTAGATGAGCCTGAGTTAAGAGAAAGGTTTTCAGATAGTTCTTGTTAGTTGTTGATTTAATTTTGATCATGTGGTGGTCGCGTAGTCTCAGAATATAACTATGGGCTAGAAAATTGTCCACCGACCTTGAGATTTTCCTTGTCACTCAATCTCTAGGCCAAACTCAAGTTCACTAAGTTGCTCAATGATGGGGAGATTATTTTCAGTCGGGTAATCACCAAATGATCTAGAGTTAAGAATTGACTGAAGTTAAAAACCTAAAAAAATATGAGTATCCATTTGCCAGATTTTGTGACATGTCTCTTCTTGATTGGTTGATAAAATAGAAAGAATAGAAATAAGTAAGCATACTTGACTATAGTCATTGAGTCTCCATAAAATAAACCAAAGGTTTTTCTTATCTTCAGTCGTTGAATCTCCGAATAGGTGAGTCGGGAGGTCTCAAGAAGAAGTTTGAAAAGTTAATAGGCTTCAACAACTGGGAGATTCATTATGGTCTCTAGATTGCTAAAATGACATTTTGTTGCTAGGTCTCAAGATAAAATTAAAAGAAAATAATTTTGTAATGATTAAGAGATTGATTATAGTCACCAAGTCTCAGAGTTGAAAATTTAAGAAAACACAAGGTCGCCCAATCTCTAGATAAATTCAACAAGGTTCAAAATATTCAGCGACTATGATAGTCACCAGATCTCTAGAAGAAATGAAGTCATTTGACAACTAAATTTTTCTTTAGTCGCCAGATCTCTGAGAATGTAAAGGAGGTGCCAAATTTTTTATAGATTACGAGAATGTCTTGTAGTCGCTAGGTCACCAGAAGTTGAAATTTGATTACTTCTTATTTTCTCAGCTTACGACTGGTGAATTGAGTTCTGAGCATGCCAAGTAATGGCAGAAGTGACATAATTTTTAGCTTTTTGATCTCTAACAGATTGTTGCATTCAATTCTGTTAAATAAATATAGTTTTTCATCACTCATTTTGAATTACCAAGCATTCAAAAATCCAAAGAGATATAATTTCTTGAGTTTATTTGAAGCAATTTCAAGGTTCAGAATGTTTAGAATTTGCAGAGGAGTTCAAATTCTCAGACAAGATGAGCCAATGATCTGTCAATGGGGCTTCTACCAGCAAAGGAGCCAAGGAGAAAGTTAAGGAAAGCTATTCAGATGAATTCCTCGCCTTACTACTGGGCTCATCACAGAACAAGAAGGTTAGTGATGAGTCTTTTATAAATGAACTTGCATACTATAGAGATGATAGGAAACTAGACGTCACTAGAATGTTTTTGTTCAAGTACTTTTATAAGAATTCTGAGAATCCAGTCCCTGTCTCAAACCCATGGATGTGGGGGTTAGCAAAATTGATAGTTCTAGAGGTTTTCCTAGACATAGATGTCCTAATTGTTCTATCACATTGCTATGATCCCCTATCCAATACAATTAGGAAGGGTGATGGTTCTTCTTTGGTCACCCTTAATCAGAATTCATTCATAAGAGCTTTCAGTATCCAACTCCCTATGCCTACTAAAATTAATTTACAGGCCCTGGCCAATAGGTATGTTAGGGAGGCTATTGTTGTGGAAAAATAAATCCAAAACCATGTTCCCCAAGATAATAGAAACTACATTGCACTAATGGCAAGAACAATCCCGTATGCATACAAGGACCTTCGCTTTTATATAAAGTACATTGCATATGGATTATGCAAAGTTCTAGGGATTGATGGTCGAGAGAGGATCTGCTCAGATCTTTTGATAATGGTTTTTCATTCCCAGAGTCTTCATGTGACAAAAGGATATGATTACATAGGTTATGTAATAGATAAAATGCATAAGGGTTTACAAGTGTTGAAGAACCACACGCCTAGTTCTACACCTAGGTTTATGCACTATTCTTTGTTGATGCACCTCATTTTATACTTCAATTATTATATCATGAACATGGAGCGACTTGAGCCACAGATGATGTATAAGGGACAAAAAAATCCAGTATAGTTTTGGATAAGGGCTTGGAGTCCTTCCTCGAGAAGAGATTTTTTGTGCATTTGAAAATTGGATAGTTTGGCCTATCCTCCTTAGTTTAGGGCTTAATTTTTCAAGTCCACAAAGGTCCTATAGCTGATAAGGCCTCAACAATTTGTTGATAAGTGGACTAAGGGTCACAATTGGGGAGATATTTACTATGAAAAGGGTTGTACTATGATTAGAGTATATGGATGCCCTCAGCCACCCCACATACTACCATTATTTGTTCCACCAAGGGTGGCATTTTTAGAAATCATCTAGAAGCTAATGTTAACTGATAAGGAGCACTTGGCTCCACATAGAAAAGGAACTTTTACTCCAAGGCACTTTAGAGTGTATAATCTCACAATAGGCAAGAATGCCTTCAGTAAGGTAAATGATTGGTTAGGGTAGTTTAGAATGCATGCTACTTCCCATAGGTATGTTGATACTGAGGGATTCATGGTTGTTGCCAGGAAATATTACATCCGCAACATCCCATTCAATAAGAGACATTAGGAGTATCCTAAGGAGGATGTAATAAGAAACATAATAGAAGAAGAAGAAGTGGCAAGAAGATCTGACCAGATACATGAATTATATGCCATAGAGAAATAGTTAAGACAAAAAGGATTGGAATTTAGTGGCTTATTCCCCAATCTACCCTATCTCCAAAGGCTTGAACAAATGATGGCCCAATTCAATACTTTGATGAGGACTTTTGAAGATCAGATTGATGAGACAAATAGGAAGAAGGATGTCCACTCTGAGTCAGAATGTGATGAATACAGTGATGGTGGCTTCTCAGTGCATACCATCCCTCCTCTAGAACACATAATGACTGAAAAACATCAAGCTAGAGAAAATATTGTTGACTTGACAGAGCTCCATAGTTCTCTAGATACAAATGAGCCTCTTGCAAAGAAATAGAGATGATTAGTTGGAGAATCTTCTCAAGGAAGGAGAAAAGACAAAGTGGGAGCCCTCTTCACTAGAATTGGTGTCCATCACCAGCATTTGATGAAGAAGATAAGAGAGGAGAAAAGAAAAGAAAAAATGGAAAAAGAAGATGTTGAGTTTCCCTTGGCCCTGTGCCAAGATGAAAGAATGTTAGAACATGATGCATTCTTGAAGGATGAAAATTTTATAGAGTCAAATGAATTAAAGAGCTTCTTGATATGGCACAAGCAACAATAGGTTGCATCCAGTGTTCAGATCATTGAAGAGGGTCAAGTGCCTGATGAAGCAATGAAAATACTAAGGGAATATGACCCTGAGGGAGAGAAAATCACCCCAGAAGAGGCCAAAAAGCTTGTCAAAAATAGAAATATGCTACTTGTGTCTGGGTGGAGTTTATATTTAGATTTTATTATTGATTAGATCAAGAGATAGGAGGACATAAATTTGTCCTCAGAGACCCAAGTAGGAGAGATTATTAGAGGGTTTGGGTATAGCCCAAAAAATCAAGCATTGGCTCTATGGAGCCTATATCCTAAAGATAAAAAGCCATCAATTTTGAATGTAAAAGAACAAATGGATGGTGACAAAATTGTATGGTCAATACATAATACATGAGACCCATTTTTCTAGGCTCAATGAAGACAAGACCAAGCAATTGTCAGAGAGATATGGTTCCTTGTTGGAGGACTACAGTGCACTTTTGAAAGATAGAGATATTAGAATAATGAAGGAAAAGGCATTGGAGAATTCTTTGGAAAACTTAGAGTGGCAGATAATCAATACTCCTGTAGCTACCCCTGCACCTCCTAAACAACTTGCATTGCTAGAGGGTAAAAGTATGAGTGAAGAAGAGGTTGCTATAGATATTCAAAAAATAAAGTTAGAGGAGAATGATCCTATCCTACAAGCCTTGATAAAGATCTTGTAGCATAGAGTTGATACATTGAAGGATAAATCTGATTTGGTTTTTAGTGCTTACAATAAATTAACTGAATTGCAAGAAGAGGTAAATAGTTATGTTTCTATTTTAAATAGTTATTATGAAACTTGGTCAGTCAGAGAAACACTTTTTGAAAGATTGGGAGTTGTTCAATCTTTAAGAAATAATATTCTAGAAGTTGTCTTGCAAGTGGGTGAGGAAATAAATTGAGTAAAAGCCATATTGCCACTTTTTAAAGGCAAATCAAATCAAATTGAGGCTAAGATAGCCATGCTCAGTAAAAATTTGAACAGGTTTATACCTTCCATTAAAGATGTAGATGGTGTAATGAAGAGCCTTGACAAGTGGAAATTAGATTTTGATCCTTTATTACCTAGAAAAGAGGCATTTCTAGATGAAAGTAATGAAGTAGATGTGGAGAGATTTAATAACACTCTAGATGAAGCCATAAAGGTAGAAATGGAGCTCATCAAATTTGTAGCAGATGTCAAGGTAATAATAGATGCTAGATGGGAGAGGCAAAAAGCACAATTGTAACACATCCAGAGTTATAAATGGTCTACAGAGGAGGAGGTCACTGCATGGGATGAACTTACAAAGCCCAAGAAGATAAAATCTACTACAGTTGACTTCGATATTTTGGATGATGAGTAAAGAGGACACTTGGAGTACCTGACACCTGACCTCAGAGCACAAGGATGATAAGCTATCAATAAGAATGGTGTAAGTTAGCCAAAATGGTAGTCACTATATCTCGCAACAACTCAAGAAGCTATCATGAATATCTACAGACAAAGGTGTCAGTGATCAACAAGCCAGGAAGCTAAACAGTCCAAAATATTTTTGTGTTTCCACTGCCTGAGGGCTTATTGTATTTTGTTTTATATGCTTTTTATGGTTAGGGATCCAACCATCCGAAGCTTGTTGCATTCTCATTTGATAAGAGAATTCCAAGATGATTGAGTGGTATATAAGTGGTATCCCCATTTTTGCAAAAGCTAGTTAGAAAAAGATAATAGAAAAATTGAGTATCATTGCTACATAACAGACTTCTAAATTTTGTGTCTGAGCTTCTGAGCATGAGTCTTTATATGTAATTCACAGGTTCATTTTAATACAAATACATTGCAATTTCTATCTTCTATTATTTTTGTCTCTTTACTTGTATGTTTACTCTTGTATGTTTTATTTGTAAGGCATTTAAAATATACTAATTGTTAAGAAATTTCTTCAATTGATTATGAGTTTCTCTCAAGGAGAATATTAAAAAATCCTTGTTATCAATTGCAAAGAGTAAACTTATATGTAGGGATTTTTATGATAGTAATATTAGATTGATAGAATAGATTACAAGGCATTCTATTCAGATTGCAGATTGTGTGTAAGGCATACTATTCAATCTCTTTTAGGATATTCTTGTGGATTTGCATTTAAAATCTTTTTCCCATTGGATTAAGCTCTGGTTTAGTGTTTGTTTCTTATAAGTTTTCTTTTCATGATTTTTAGAAATACTAAAATTCATTTCATTACTAGTATCTTTACTTTTAAGAATTGTTTGTATGTTTTGAAGGAATTATATCCAAGTGATATGATTCATCTTTGTTGATTCCTTGAAGAGTGAATAACTAGGTTTCCCCTCCTTAAATAGAAGAAGGATGCATGTCCGTTTACCAATGTTCCATACTATTACACTTGTAATCTCTATCCTAATATTCTGCATCAAGGTATTTTGGGCTGTCTACAAAGTGATAATGTTTTATTGGATTAATTTGAGGAATCAATAGAATAGTAGTGAAGAACTAATCCACCATTTTAATTCTTACTTGAAATATAGTAAATCATTATAGGAAATACCTGCCTGAGTCCTATGGAGATCAAAGCAGATGGAGGATCCTATCCAATCCTCATTAATTAGACTCTTTCTTGCAAACTTGGAGTCCTTTAAACTGAGAATCAAGCCTACATATTAGCCAAGTTTGATCCCACAAGAAAAAGCTCTAGCAAACTGGCGACTCTGCTGGGGATAAAATCTTTTATAAAGTTATAAGTAACATAAGTTCCAGGTTGAGTTTGACTCCTGACCTACTTATTTCATACCAGTTAGTCACCATTGAAATCAAAGTTGTCCCTTCATCTCTATATATCTTGTCCCTTTATGAGTTTTTTCTTATATATATTCTCCCAAGGATAATATCTTCAAATCCACAACCAAATTGGGTGGCGACTCTCTATAAAATCTGTGTGCTAGTTCTCCATAAGAGACCCCCTATTTCATAATGACGCATAGAAATATAAGGTCCTAGAGAAAAGAACATGTAGAAGAAAATTTAGAAGGAGAACTTCCAACTACCTCAAGGCGAAATCAGATGAGGAGGGAAAGAAATAATAATGACATGTCTTTCACATGGAAATAGAAAGGAAATGTGAGGATAGAGGATCTTGTTCAAACAAACTAGGAGGGAAATACATCAGACTATGAGGAGGCAGTTGATTTGGGCTTAAATCAGTATGAAGATTACTATTCACCCTTTGAAAAGGATGGAGGGAGAGCACAACCCCACAGAAGAGGAATCCCTGGAAATAATTGAAGATCTAGAAGCCAAACTAGGAATAGACAAGACTTTATTCCTTCTTTTCTCCTCTGTTCCTCCTTATAGGGTCACCAAGTGGCTAATGACCACCAAGATGAAATCCTTTCCCAAAATTCTTCATTAGAAACAACCCCCCCAGACTCTGAAGAAATTTTTGAAGAAGTGCTTGAACTAGAAAGAAAGATCCGGGAGCAAGATGCAACAAGGAAAAGAAGAGAGAAAGAGAAAGAAGAAAAGATTAAACATGCTATGATAAGAGATGAATAATTGAAGAGACAATTATTGGATTATGAAGCTATAAATTTTTTTCCCATATCAGACTAGACTAAGGAACAACCCATTATCCAAGAAGTACATGAAATAAAAAACCCTAGGGATAAGGGTAAACAAAATGCTATAGGAATTTCAATTAGTGAACCAAATGCTACTAAGAACTCTTCTGATCAAGTAGCAAGATTAGATGCTGACCTTGAGAAGGCCAAAAGAGAACATGAATTGTTGGCTAAAGAATTTGGAAAGGCAGAGCTAGAGGCTACTACAGTTGAGATGAAAAGAAAAATTGAGTTTCTTAAACAATCTTCTGGACCCACTAATATAGTTTCCACTTCCTTAGTACAAGGTGCAAATGTTTTGAATGTTACCAAAACTATCCCTTCATTGGGTATCCCTAAGGCTTCCACAATTTCAAAATATTCAAACATCTACATCTTTAGGTACTAGGGCATCTCAAATAGGATCTATTCATGAGAGACATAAGTAGTTAGTTTTATTGGAATCCCTCGATACCCTAATCCTATCCCTGATGAAATTAGAAAAAAACTTCCAAAATTCACTGGAAGCAATGCAGTCACTTGTGAGGAACACTTGAAGAGATCCATTGATGTAATAGATGACTACAACATAGAACTTGATGATGTAGTTATGAAACTTTTTGTTCAATCTCTGACTAAAGATGCTAGAGATTGGTTTAGAAACCTTCCTCATGCTAGCATAAGTTCATGGGAACAATTCAAGCATTGTTTTAAAGAATAATATGGTCATAAGACCAATGAGGGTTTCATGCTCAATGAGCTTAATAACATCAAGAAAAACCAAAATGAGGCTGTTGTTGAATTTAATGTCAAATTTTAGAAAGCTATGCATAAACTATTATAATTTATTAGGTTGGATGATAAAATATGTTTGGTCACTTATTTGAATGCTTTTGATTCAAAGATGGGGTATCTTTTAAGACACAAGAACCCTAGAAATCTTATAGTGGCCTATAAAATGGCCATTAACATAGAAAATAATAGGAGGATATCAAGAAAATTGGGAAGAAGGGATGATTATAAACCTCAGGTTTCAAATAGAAAGGAAACAAGGAAATCTGATGTAAAATCAAAAGAGGAAGATTTTGAAGCAAATCTTGAAAGCTATAAAATATTTAAAGCCTGGTGAGAGTAGAAAAAATAGAATACCAGCAAATGACAGACCATCTTTTAATAACTTTAACAAGCTACCAAGAATGAAAAACTATCCTTATAACACTCAGTGGAAGGATGGAAAACCAATGCTCCCTGAAAGAAGGGATAAACCCAGTGATAAAATTCTTGACCCATTACACAAGAACATAGTGAACATGAATGATGATGTTCCATGGTGTATTGTTTGTCAGTCACCTCATGACCCTTATTACTATGCAGTTTCTCAGAGTGTCTCTACAGAGGGAGAACAAGAAAGTAATGGTGAAGAATCTTATGATGATCAAGGATGTGCCATGACTTCTTCATGTATGTATGATGAAATAGACTCCACTAAAGAGGATGAGGGTAGAGATGTTTCTAGTTCCCAAGTCATGAATTAGGTCTGTACCATCAACAAGTTTCTTTTGATGAGGAAGATGGTCAATTAGATAAAGTTCAGTGTAATGCTTTGAGAGATGATGGATCGATTGTGTTGAGAAGACCTTCTGATGAGGAAATTGCACAAATCACAATAGATATGGTTACCCAAGCCAAGAGTAATTATAATTTGAGAAATAGGATGGTGGGTGACCCAAATCATAAGCCAACTAGTATATTCATCAAGAAATCAGAAAAGGATGTGAACAATCTCAAGATAAACATAAAGCTACTGAAGTTGTCAGCAAAACCAAGATCAAAAAGAATGTCACTTTTGCTACCCCCAATATGAATTATAGAGTGAAAGCTAAACCCTTGGAGAAAACTATCATTTCTTCCGAAAAGGAGGTTAAAACCCAAAATAGGGATCATCCTAGCCTTATTGAACATGAAGAAAACGAGGAGGTTACTGTTATTAAACAAGATATAGTTGACCCAAAATATATTCCTGTTGACATGAGTAAGTTGTTGTCACAAATCATTGTCAAAGTTCCTTTGTTAGAAATGATGAGAATGGAGGAACACAAAGAAAAGGCCTTAAGTTGGGTGAATGGAGTCACTCCTACTGATACCCAAAGTGCCACTAAGGCTGATAAATTGTTTTCCTTAGTAAGTGACTCAAATGAAAACTAGTATGGGGAAATCATTTCAAAGATTCCTCAAATTTATTTGGATACAAATTTTGTCAATACTGTGTCAGGGATAGTTGATCCTTTCTTTCTATCTTTGATAGTAAATGGGAAGCTTTTAAAGAATTTCATGATTGACTTGGGAGCTTCTAATACTATTATACCTATAGAAATAATGAGGTCTCTGAGATTGAAAGTGGATATACCTCATGGAAGATGTCAGGCCATGGACTCAAGAGAAGTGCTAGTTGTTGGCATTAAGAAGAATTGCCACTAGTGACAACACTTATTTGCATTCTGGATATAAACCGAGCAGACAAGTGCAAACCGAGTAGACAGTGCAAATCGAGCAGACAAGTGCAAACCGAGCAGACAGTGCAAACCGAGCAGACAGTGCAAACCGAGCAGACAGTGCAAACCGAGCAGACAGTGCAAACCGAGCAGACAGTGCAAACCGAGCAGACAGTGCAAACCGAGTAACATCTTGTCTACCGAGTCACCAGTACTTACCGAGTTCAATACCTACCGAGTGATCAGTATGAACCGTGCCTTCACTTCTACCGAGTGCATGATGATGCCGAGTAATGCAGTGGACGCCGAGTATCAGAAAGTCACCGAGTCAGTTTGAAGGAACTGAGTAACTACTTGGGCCGACTTAGTAGCACTTATGTTTATTTGTCAAGCCAACTGTGTAATTGTAATTGTAATTGTAATTGTAATTAATTGTTTAAGACCTATATATAAGCAATGTTGTAAAAAGAAAATAAATGGAATAGATAATTATATGTGAAAGAAAAAGAAAGGCAGAGATAAGTGAATTGCAGAAGGCTTCAGAAGTATAAGGTACATCAAAGACAAATTCATCACAGAAGGTGATTAGTACATCAGAGAATCTCAATCAGCAATCCAGTTGCAAAGCAGAGATCTACTGTTTCATTCTAACAGGTGAATCAGTACTAAATCCTTTAACCGGGTAGACTTAACAGTCTTTGTATAAATCTCTTTACCGAGTGCATACTTCACTGTATGTTTGTAAATCCTTTAACAGGGTGGATTTAGCAATCCCTATTGCTCCTAACAGGGTAGATCATCAGAAGTGATCAAATTGTAAGCCTTAACCGGCCAACTTTATTTTGCAGTACTAAAGCTTTGTGGGTTTCATCCCCACCCTAGTTTTACTTTCTTTTGGAAGGTTTCTGGGTAACCAAATCTATGTGTCATTATTGTGAATGCTTTCAAGTTTCATGCTTTCTGTATGCAAAGGTTAAAAAGTAAAATACATGTTAAAATCATAAGAAAGTTTAGAAGTTACTGATTCACCCCTCCCCTCTCAGTAACTCGGTTAATTCCTGAATATTTCCAACAATTGGTATCAGAGCTACATTGGTTCTCAAGACAAAGCTTAACTAGCTTGAGCAAAGATCCAGGACAATGGAGGTATTCAAACTGAACAAGGTGATTGAAAATGAAAAGCTAGATCTGGAAATGGCCATAGCTAAACTCAAAGAAGCAAAAGAACATCTTTCCCAATCCCTAAAAAGAAGGAAGGAACTTGCAAATCAGATGAATGATCAGAATTACATTGAAGAAAAGATTGAAGATCTTCTTCCCTCAAATAACTCAGATGAAGCAAACAATGCTATCAAAGAACTCCTAGAAAAGAATGGGTCTCTGCAGGAAGAAGTGAGAAAATTGAAAATAGAACAAGAACTACACTCTACAAGATTCTGTGAGATCTTGGAACAAAGAAACAAGTTGAAAGATGAATTAGATGAAAGAAACATTGAAGTCCAAAACAAAACCCTTCAGCTAGAAAATCTAATTGATCAGATCTCTCATGCAAATGAAGAAATAGAAAACACAAGAGAAGAACTAAGATCTGAAAAGGAAACCAATCTAAGATTGATGGATGACCTAAATGCTGAAAAACAAATCAATGAAGGAATGCTGAAAAGTCAAGAAGACTTGAATCAGCTGTATGAACGAAATCTTCATAGGCAAAAAGGAAAAGCAGGACTTGGATACAAAGAAGAAGGCGAATCCTCTAAGCAAGGTACTCAAAGAAATCAAAAACCTACTTGTAATCATTGTGGTAAAATAGGACATACTTCAAATAAATGTTGGAACAATGAAAAAGCAGATTTCAATGGAAAATGTTATAGCTGCAATCAACCTGGTCATAAAGCAAATGAATGCAGGGAAAAACCTAGATTCAGAGGTAATTGTCACAAGTGCAACAAACAAGGTCACAAGGCATCCGAGTGCAGATCCAAGATATTTAATCCAGCAGAACAAATTGTGAAAGCAATGTTTGGATGGGACTACAACACCTGGTGTAGATGTCATTACTGTGGAGAATATGGACACATTGGCATGAATTGCATAAAACATCATCTAAGGAAAAGAGATACTACCATAAGATGTTTCAAATGCACTAAACTCGGTCACATAGCCAGAAACTGCATGAATGCTAGTGAAATTGAAGAAGGAAAGAAGAATGAAGCAACTAAGGTCAGGAAACAGGTGAGACAAAAATGGATTCCTAAAGCTACCGAGCAATCCAGTCCAAGTAATGGAATGGATGGCTCTACCGAATCAGACTAAATTTCCAAGGAAGCACTGGAACTGTACTCTCATAGATCAATCTCAAGCAGTTCCAGAACCGAAATTAAAAGAAAAATCTAAATCAGCATGCAAGATGCAGTAAGATCACAGGGAGGTCGGTATAGTCTTCACCGAGCAAGGTCGGTATAGTCTTCACCGAGCGAGGTCGGTACCTGTCTTTACCGAGTGAGGTCGGAGCATTATGAATTCTCGAGTTCACCGAGCTGCGAAGTCTTTTTCGAGCAATTAATTCTTAGTGGGTGACAGTCTGTCAAAATTCCTACCCTAATTTGAAATGAGCATTAATGACAGAATTGTAAACAAAAAGCAAGTAATCGAACTCATTCTTCACCGCGAATCTTTAGCACTTTGAGAGCAGAAAATTTCAAGGGCAACCCGGCGATTTAATACTTTTGCGAAAAGAATTTTCTGTGAGCTACCATGGCATCATCCAGCACTTCAGCGAAGAAAGGATCTGATATGTTAGTCCAAGGGGAGTGGAAAGCACCAGAATTTAAGATCGTGCCCGCAATTGCAGCAGCCCTAGATCCGAACGGAGCTCAATCTCAGATTCCTCCTAAGGTACTGCTTATTAACGATATCCGCAATCATTTTAACTGTTCAATTCAAGAAATGGGAAACCTAGAACTAGACATTGTGCGTGAGGAACTATGTGTGGATGGTATTTTGAAACCCGAGCACAAACATCTGGAAGATAAGGGTTTAGTTCACATTGCACATCTTCCTCGAAACTTTCGAGAGAAATGGGTTAGGTACATTCTCAGCCGAGTACACGATGGCAAGATTTGGCTTGAGAAACCTATTGAGATCACAAAGAAAATGATTCAACAAATCACCGGTCTTCCCATGTTGAACAAAGCTAAAACTACCAAAACCCTAGGTCGGACGGAACTAGAGAAGAAAACCCTAGCCAAGTGGGATGGTAGAGGCATGAAAGTTAGCAGCATTACTGACGCCGAACTAAAGTTTGGTACACATATCATTGCCCACAAGATTTACAGTTCTAGTCGACATAACAGTGTCTCCTGTGAAGCTGTTGACCTAGCATACAAAGTGGTCAAAAACAACTTGACATTTGACCTAGCAGACTTATTGTTGAAACAGTTCAACAAGAACATGGAAAGCATCAAAACTTCCAAAAACAATCCATGTAAGTTTGGATCCTTGTTAGTCTGTTTATTCTTCTATGTTCAGAAATTCTTCCCTTCTAAAGGAAAAGTTGTATGGAGAAAAGATGTGCCAGTACTTTATGAAATTAATGAATACATCACAGAAATAGGTGAAAACTTTGAAAGCATCATGGATAACTATTTTGAGTCTTTCAAAGAGAAAATGAATGACAGATTCCAGATTCCATAGAAATTGGTGGAAGATTACAAAGATGACATCTGTTTTATGGTAGATTGTGATAATGTGTATATTCAAGCAGTTAAACCGAGAACTGTATATGTAAAACCTCTTCCTTATGAGGTAAATATTGATGAAACCAAGAATATCATTGAAGCTCTTCTAAATCAGCCTGTCAATCCCAAAGCTCCATATTTTGGAACATATGATGAAGCTAAGGTGAGAATTGAACTAAGCATAAAGCTTCCACAGGCGATAAACAAAGGAAAGAAAAGGATAGCCAAAATGCAAATAATAACCGAGGACAAAGAAGAAATAGATGAAAAAGAAGAGGAAAAGGATGAGAAAACAGAGGAACCAGAACCTGCAAAGAAGAAAGGAAAAGTTTTCATCACTAAGGCATCTGTGCCTCCCACTGCTGTGTTTACAAGGAGAAATACAAAAGGCAAGGCAGACAAGGCAGAAAAGGCAGATAAAGACATAGTATTCAAAAGGCCTCCTCTAACCCTTCAAGAAAAGCTCAAACTCTTTAGAGATGGATCAGGATCTGGAGTAAGTAACATAAAATCCTTGAGATATGAAACCAGATCGGAAGCAGAACAGAAGGAAATAGAAGATGCTGTTGTTGAGAAGATGGGACAGTGGAAATACTCTCCTGAAGAAATTACCCCATAGGTTCCAGCAGTTCTATTGAATCCAATAAGAATGAGATGGAGCAATGCAAGGCAAACTGTGATAGACATATTTGATCAAAACCTGAGACAGTTGATGCCGAGCTTGAATAATGATGAAGTAAAGAAGGCACTAAAAGAAAATGAAAATAAGATGACATTGAAGTTCAATACTTGTTTGATTTTGATCAACAATATTGAATCGGTTGTGAAGGCTGCAAAAGCTACATGGAAGAACATATACCACCTTCACCAACTGAGCATTGAAACTGTAATAATAAAAGATATTGAAGATGACAGCGATGAACAAGAAGAAGACACCGAGGTAGATGATACTATAAGGATAGCAGCAGAAGTCATTGCATCCCTTCCTACCTCTCCAGTGAAAATCTCTACATCCAGCCCACAGACACCTTCAAGCATGGTTGTGACAACTTCTACATTTGTCCAATCATCCCTAGCAACATCAGAGGCAGCTACCATTTCTTCTACCGAGCTGCAGTCTCCTGTACCAGTAAGTTTTCCAGCTTTTGAATCTTCAAGTGTAAATATTTTAAGTTCTCCAGTAGAAAGTATACCAGTATCAATAGCCAGCCCTACTTTATCTACTGTCACTACTACAAAAGCATTAAGTACAGTTAAGCCTAAAGCTCTACCGAGTATAAAATTTTTGGGTAAAAATATAGTTGAGGATATAGACCTAGATGAAGAGATAGAGATTCCTACATTAGATTTTGCAAATCTCTCAGCAGATCAGATGCAGAATATAGGTGAGATCCTCCAAAGGAAAGCAAAACAAAAGAAGCTTAAAGAGGAGAGAGACAAGGAGTATCAAATCATCAAGGATGCTAAGGACATTTTGTCTGATGCATTAGGCATTAAAGTAGACTCCTCCCAGCATGTTTTGTTACAATTAGCAGAAGCAGTTGAGAAGTACAATGAGGACTCATCCAGGACAGAAAAGTTAGTTGAAAGAGCCGAGAAGAGATTCAACAATAAAGTGCTTGAGCACATTGCTCAGCACATAGCTATCAACCAAGTGGAATTGTCTTCAGTTTTGTCTAACATAGAGTCTATTTATTCGAATGCTACCTCTCTTTTGGCCAGACTATGCAATTTTGCCGAGTTCACAAAGGATGTTAAAGATAAATTGAATAAAATGGATGAGGATATGAAGATTAGCATACAGAAGCTGCAACTTGAACCAAGTTCAAGCTCTGCTCATCACATGAAAATTTCACACCTATCTAATATGCAGTCTGATCTACTGAAAGAAGACTCAAGGATCTGGTCCACACTGCTAGACATCCAACACATGATCCTTCCCATCATGAATACAATGTATAAGCACATTGAACATTCCAGAACATTGATTCATGACAATCAGTTCTCTATAGCAGATCACATGATTGAACTCTCTGCAGAAGTCCAAATTGCTATACAAACATGTAAGATCCTGCAAGAAAGTTGGGACAGAACCCTGGCACTAATAATGAAGGTACATTGTGATTTCTTATCAAATTTTGGATTCTCTCTGTAAATAACTTGTATATGCACCTTTGGCATTATCGTCAAAAAGGGGGAGATATGTATAGAAGGAGAGATATGTATACAGTTATAGATTTGTATAAGGAACAGTTAGCACATTGAAAGGGGGAGACAATGTATAAAGCCCTATAACAAAGACAAATTTTGAAAAATCAAAATAAAACTCAGTATGATTCGGTGTATATAAATTTTGGCCAATAAGTGTTTTTGTCACTAATGCCAAAGGGGGAGATTGTTGGCATTAAGCAGAATTGCCACTAGTGACAACACTTATTTGCATTTTGGATATAAACCGAGCAGACAAGTGCAAACCGAGCAGACAGTGCAAACCGAGCAGACAAGTGCAAACCGAGCAGACAGTGCAAACCGAGCAGACAGTGCAAACCGAGCAGATAGTGCAAACCGAGCAGACAGTGCAAACCGAGCAGACAGTGCAAACCGAGCAGACAGTGCAAACCGATCAGACAGTGCAAACCGAGCAGACAGTGCAAACTGAGTAACATCTTGTCTACCGAGTCACCAGTACTTACCGAGTTCAATACCTACCGAGTGATCAGTATGAACCGTGCCTTCACTTCTACCGAGTGCATGACGATGCCGAGTAATGCAGTGGATGCCGAGTATCAGAAAGTCACCGAGTCAGTTTGAAGGAACCGAGTAACTACTTGGGCTGACTTAGTAGCACTTATGTTTATTTGTCAAGCCGACTGTGTAATTGTAATTGTAATTGTAATTGTAATTAATTGTTTAAGACCTGTATATAAGCAATGTTGTAAAAAGAAAATAAATGGAATAGATAATTATATGTGAAAGAAAAAGAAAGGCAGAGATAAGCGAATTGCAGAAGGCTTCAGAAGTATAAGGTACAGCAAAGACAAATTCATCACAGAAGGTGATCAGTACATCAGAGAATCTCAATCAGCAATCCAGTTGCAAAGAAGAGATCTATTGTTTCATTCTAACAGGTGAATCAGTACTAAATCCTTTAACCGGGTAGACTTAACAGTCTTTGTATAAATCTCTTTACCGAGTGCATACTTCACTGTATGTTTGTAAATCCTTTAACAGGGTGGATTTAGCAATCCCTATTGCTCCTAACAGGGTAGATCATCAGAAGTGATCAAATTGTAAGCCTTAACCGGCCAACTTTATTTTGCAGTACTAAAGCTTTGTGGGTTTCATCCCCACCCCAGTTTTACTTTCTTTTGGAAGGTTTCTGGGTAACCAAATCTATGTGTCATTATTGTGAATGCTTTCAAGTTTCATGCTTTTTGTATGCAAAGGTTAAAAAGTAAAATACATGTTAAAATCATAAGAAAGTTTAGAAGTTACTGATTCACCCCTCCCCTCTCAGTAACTCGGTTAATTCCTAAATATTTCCAACACTAGTTATTGGTAATATTAAAGCATCACCTTACAAGCTAGTAGCTTACCCAAACAGGTTGTTAACTATGAGTGTCTTGGTGGTTGATATCCCACCTTAGTATGGAATGTTATTATCTAGAAAATGGAGTGCTTCAATGGGAGGCAGTATCCAATGTGATTTATCTTTTACAACTTTCAACATTGATGGAAATAATGTCAAAATATCCACAGAAAGTAGAACCCCACAGATGATTGAATTAACTAACACTGATGATTTGAATTGTTGTGGGGATGTTGATATGGAAAACTTTAGAGTGGAAAAAATCATTCCACAAGAAGAAGATGTTGACCCACTAATTGAAGAATTGAAGGAACAACATAATGGATTATGGAAAATGTATTTTGATGGAGCTTGTTGAAAAGAAGGCTCAGGAGCTGGAGTCCTTTTCATATCTCCATTAGGTACCACCTTCAAGTACTCTTTTCTACTGAATTTTCAACATACAAACAACACTACTAAATATGAAGCACTATCTTTAGGATTGAACATTGCCATGAAACATGGGATAAAGTGTTTTAAAGTTCATGGTGTTTCTAAGGTTGTGGTAGCACAAGTTAGATCCAAGTATGCTATTAAAAATGATAGATTAAAATTGTATAAACATGCTATCTAGGATTAGATTGAATTATTTGATGATTTTAACATCTGTTGGGTGGAAAGGTCTAAAAAAATTATGGCTGATTTTTTAGCTATTATTGCCCTAAAAAGAGATGATGTAACTTTTTTTGGAGTATCAATAGTGGAAATAAAGAGTAGGCCAACTGTTCCAAATAACATTTCAAACTAGTAGGTCTTTGAAGACGACCATGACATTTTAAAGTTTATTCAACGCCATGACACTTATGAAGATCAGTTCATAGACTATAACACTTTGGTTGAGGAAATTGATGGTAAAGATATGGTCATGGAAAATGAGGTAATCCAGTTGAGTAAAAATCACATTCCTAAAGGTTTAACTAAACTAAAAGCATTATATAGTGGCTAGGATGATCACATGTTAAAGACTAGTAATACTAAAATAGAAGATTTAGAAGAAGTAAACTTGGGATCACATAATACACCTCAAATGAATTTATATTAGAAAAGGGTTAGATCCTCAAATAAGATACAATTTGATAAAGTTATTAAGAAAACACAAGCATGTGTTTGCATGGTCTTATGATGACTTGAAAGCCTATAGAGAGGACCTTTTCCAACATGAGATCCAAATAAAGCAAGATGTTAAGCCATTTAGATAGAAGCATAGACCTATTAACCCATTATTGGCTCCCAAAATTTATGCAGGAGTATCTCAGGTCCTTGGCAATCCCGTGTCACCAAAATGATTTTGGAGTTTGTCTGTGTCTCTCAGTTCTTGCTTTGACCAAGTTGGTTGGTAGTTGGTCATTTCCTTTGGTTAGCAAGTGTGGTTAATTTTCTCCTGGGCAATCAATTATTTCACTGGTGCTCGGCATTGCCTGCCTGTTGCTCCGTTATCTAGCTTACCAATGGGTTTAGTTTTAGTTCCTATTGTTGCTGACTTGTGCATTTATATTGGATCAAGGATTTAATGTTGGTATCCATCATTGGGAAGCATGTGGTCCTAGATCTAACCATTTCTTCCATTGATTATGGATTTGAAGGCCGAATCGGTTTAGTAGCCTCTTGTATAAATGTAGTTATTTGGTTGTAGTTTAGGGGATAGTTTTTAGGGAGAAGATAGTAGAAATTAGATTGGAGATTGGTAGTATATCCTCACATATTTGAGGACTTTTGAGTTTCATTGTAATATTAGGCCATAACCAGGAAGGCCTTACAGCCTGACATGTATGATTCAATTGATAAAAATATATGAAAGATCTAGCATTCTCTGTCTCACTGTTGTGTTTGTTGGCTTTTGCATGTGTTGGGTAGGCTTGGATCATTAGGGTGCACTATTTTTTGGCCCCTCTTTCTCCCTGCCTTGTGTTAGGTGGTATCAGACTAAGGTGAGATCTTGATCTAGGTCTGGGGATCTAGGTTTGTAGGTTCCTCTTGAAGCCTTAGTTGATTGTTGTAGGGTAGCAGATTGTGATCTGACCTACAATTGTAGAGGGTTGTCAAGATGGTTTGTGGGAGGTGAGATGCAGATCCAAGATTGGAAGATATGCTAAGGTAGATTGTTGCTAGGTTAGAAGCAATTGAAACATCCTAAAGAAGAGGTAGACATCTTGAAGATGTTAGTGATGATGAAGTTGAAGAAGAATAGGAAAATTTAGAACCTGCACCTATTATGGATCAAGGTGAGTAAAGATTTTTTAAGGATTTGACAAGTTTGAAGTCAACACCACATTTAAATCCTCATGAGTATGGGGGAAAGCTAGATTCTGATGAATTGGTCGACTGGATCACCGAGATGGAAAAGTATTTTGAATATGAGAACATTTCTGAGGATAAGAAGGTGAATATTGGAAGCACAAAGTTGAAAAGCCATGCATCCCTATGGTGGGAACATCTAAAATTAGATCAGAAGAGGAAAGGCAAGACAAAATCAAGGTATGGAATAAAATGGTGAACAAATTGAAATGAAAGTTCTTACCTTGAGATGATCAGATTAACCTAGTTTGGAGAATGCAAAGCCTAAGATAGAAAGATGGCTTGGTAAAGGAGTATACTAAGGAATTCTATAGATTAGATATTAGATATGGACATGATGAAGATGATGTGGAAAGAATTGGTAGATACTTGAATGTTTTAAAAGTTTCCATGCAAGAAGAAATTAGTATGGTCAAGTTGGAGAACATTGAAGAGGCTTATCAATTTTTTTTGAAGGCTGAGGAGAAACTGAACAAAAGACATGACAAAAGAAAAAGAGATCAAGGTGTTAGATTCCCTAAAGGAAGAGGTAGATCTAATGGCAAATATGGTAGATCTGAACCAGAAAAGACAAATCTGGATAAAGGCAAGACTGAGTGGAAAGGTGAAAGTTCATCTAGAGGTAGAAGCAGTAACTACCGAGGTGGTTATGGAAGAGGAAGTTTCCAAGGAACTTGTTACAATTGTGGAGAAGAAGGACATAGATCTTTTGAATGTACACATGCTAGTAAGAAGGCTGGTAGTAGTAGAAATGCCTTGGTGCAAGAAGAGACACTGAATGAACTTGAGAAAGAAAATAACTTGATGGTAAGGAGAGCACTATGGAATGAAAACAAAAAGGAAGATCCGGTAAGGAAAAGTTTGTTCAAGACCAGATGTAGAGTTTTTGACAAAGTTTGGAAAGTAATCATTGGCAATGGTAGCTTAGATAATCTAGCATCTGAAGAGATGGTCACAAAATTATAGTTGGAAAGATCGGTGCATCCGAAGCCCTATAAGATTTCATGGATCGAAGATGAGCATACACTCCTGGTAAGTGAACAATGTTACGTGAATTTAAATATTGGAAAATATAATGATAAGGTGTTATGTGATATCATGCCTATGGATTTTTGTCATATTTTGTTGGGTAGACCTTGGCAATATTATAGACATTCTATATATGATGGGATATTGCATAAGTATACTATTGTGGCTGATGGAAAGAAAGAAATCTTGTTACCATTGATGGAAGAACCTGTTAGTAATGTTTGCACATCTATGAAAGTGTGGTTGATGGAAGGAAGTGTTAGAATAACTGAGAGGGGGGGTGAATCAGTTATCCAGTGTCCCAATTCAAAATGTATAATCCAAAATAATTCTTTCAACTTCTGCTACTTGGTAAACATAAAATACTTTCACTGTCTGTGTTATTACCGATTGTCAGTCTAAAACTTATAGAAGTTAATGATAAAATATAACATGTAATATGCAAAGTATTATAATAAAAAAATATCAAAATCAACACATAACACAAGAGATTTAATGTGGAAACCCTGTGAAGGGAAAAACCACCTGGGGCTGGCAACCCAAAATTGTTCACTTTTCTGAAGTGAGGTTGGTGAAGACCCAACCCTGTTAAAGGTTACAAACACACTATTAGGTGTGACCTTGTTAGAGGATTTTAGACCAGAAGTTATCGTCCAACCAACAGTCACTCTGGGGTTGACAGGATAACAATGTTCACTCTATGAATGAAACATCAAAAGACTTTCATAGTCCACTCGGTTAAGAGATTTGACTATGTACAATGGTTAAATATGTAATAGTAGATGATCTACCATGAAACAAATTCAATTGTAGTTTATAGATCAATGTTTAGCTCATTCAAATCTTTCTAATCAATATTCCACTTCAGATTCAATACTATATCAACTTACTATCTGTCGGTAATTACTCTCTATAGCTTGGTAATTGTTCTGCAACCCGGTTCTTACTAACCAGTATGATCCAATGAAACCATTGTCTCTTATATAAATGAGTAAATCATTTTCTTTTCCTCCATCATATTTTGCCACTTAATCATATTCATAGATTTTTCCACTTTAGGCTTCCTTGGTTGATGTGTCAGTAGCACATTTCAATCTACTCCATTAGATCCTTTTGATTTATGTTAGCTGTCGATCTTCATAACAAACCTTATTTGTTACCTTGATTTCATATGCTTTATAGCTCATCACTTTATCAGCTAAACTGGTCATTTAATTCCTTTCTATCTACTAGGTTAATAAAGAAATGCATTGGTGAATACAAGGTCGGTTAGCACTGCACTCGGTATACACTACATTCCATCAGTGTATACTAAAATGCTTTATTTACCGACAACACTTCTTTGTATCTTTCAGCTCTATTCTTCATCATAGATGAATGCAACATAATAAATTCAATTTCATCAAGTCATAGACTCGTCAAAAAGTTTATTCCTTATCCTCATCTGACATATACATCTTCCTCATGTAGATAATTTTGTTCTTCATCTCTTTCTCCTTTCTTTAGATGTGTCAGTATAGTAACTTACAAGATAAGTATTATCAAGCTAGTTGACATCAATGACAACATAATAATGATTTAATCATCTTGCATATCTAATCAAAAACTCCTTATTAATCTTGAATTAGAGTTTCTCCATTCAGGTTCTAAATCAGTTGTAGTTCATCAGGAAGAAAGTTTGTTAACTCTTTCAAGAAGAATGATGTATGTTTTGTTGTGATCCAATACTTAACAAGTAAGTATGTAGCCTTTCATACCATGCTCTTGGTGCTTGTTTCAAACCATATAAAGCTTTGTGTAATCTACATACCATGTCTCTATTGTCTGGATCAACGAATCCTTGAGGTTGTTCTATGTAGACCTCTTCTTCACGTATACCATTCAGAAATGTTGACTTTACATCCATTTGATAAACTTTAAATTTCTTGTGTGTAGCATATGTAAGTAGCATTGTAACACCTTCCAATCTAGAAAAAGGTGAAAATGTCTAACCATAATCAATCCCTTCTTCCTATGCATATCCCTTGCATACCAATCTCGCTTCATTTCTTGTCACTTCACCATTTTCATTTAATTTTTTTTTTAATATCCATTTAGTACCGATAACATTCTTATCCTTAGGTCAGGGTACTGTTGCCCAAAAATTTCCCTATCATTCCCTTTTTGGCCGCATCCTGTTTGTTCCAAGAAATGCTCAAGTGTGAAAACCCTCTGTGTTTTTTGCCTTTTAGCATTGAAAGTCCAGTGTGTTTTCTACCTTTTGGCCTGAAAACCTAGTGTGTTTTCGACCTTCTCTCTGAAGGCTCAGGATGTTTTTGACTTTCGGTCCAAAAATTCTCTGTGTTTTCAACCTCCAGTTTGAAAACCCTCTATGTTTTTGACCTTCAAGTGCGCAACTCTGATCAGTGTGGTCTCGGTGAGACTTCCCAGCAGAGATCTACGGTGGTCGCATGATCTCATGAAATCTTTTGAGCCCATGAGATCATGTGACAACCATCCGATGAGATCCCAATGGTTGCAGTAAAGTTCTAAATGACAAACGGTTCACAGTTCGGGCAATTAACATCATCCAGTTGGTCGCATGATTGCATAGGCCTTACTAGCCGTATGCGATCATGCGACAAGCAGTCAACGGTTAGCAGGGACTTCGGTAGCTATTGGTGGGTCCTCAGGTAGTGACATGCCCATGTTCCATTGGTCGGTTGGTGATGAATATTTGTCGTGGGTCTAGATTTCAATGAGGTGGCGGTGGAAAAGAGATCTATGATGGTCATAAGATATGATGGGATCTTTGGACCCCATGAGATCTTGCACCCGCTGTTAGATTAGAATCTAATTCAAGGTGGGCCCAGGGTTGGTAAAGCAGGTGTGTGGTTGCACAGTTAAAGATTTCTCATAGTCGCCAGATAGAGCCCGGGGTTAGTAAAACTTCCAGGGACTTGCTGACTAAGAAGAAAGTAAACCCGAGGTAAAACAAAGAGTTAGGTTTGCAGTGATCATCTTGCGCTTGTTGCATGATCACATGCGTCTTTCTAACCGCATGTGATCATGCGATGAGCTGTCAATGGTAAATAATGACTTCGGCGGTGGGC
Source organism: Chamaecyparis obtusa (assembly GCA_027943335.1). Lineage (NCBI taxonomy): Eukaryota > Viridiplantae > Streptophyta > Pinopsida > Cupressales > Cupressaceae > Chamaecyparis > Chamaecyparis obtusa. The sequence continues at coordinate 24,139 of BSBK01003484.1, forward strand.
CAATGGGGTGATGACATGTTGATCTTGTGGGCTGGCGGTATAGCATGGGCCCCGTAGATGCAAGATCTATGGTGGTTGCATGTTCGCATGAGATCTTTTGAGCTCATGCGATCATGTGACTAACGTCAGATTCTTCTGGTGTTTCTTGTGGTGTTGTCATGGGATTGACTGAGGTGGTGGATATTTGGTGGGTCTAGGTGTCTATGTGGCAAAGTGGTGGTAGTTTCTAAAGAGCTTGTCACATGATCAAATAAAAGCTTTTGAGCTCATGCGATCATGCGACCAATGTTTTTTCAAGGCGGTGCAACTTTGTTGGCGGGATTTTTTTTGTAGAGAATGCTTGCAAGTGCGGGTAGCTGAGGATTGATGATTTTGAAGGTGGTTGAAGTTGGGAGAATTTATAGAGATCTAGACTGCTATTTTGGGGTCCTTTCAAGGATCTGAGATCAGATTTGAGCATTCATGATAGCCTGACTTGCAGAGAGGTAGATGGATCAAGGTTGTTGATCTGTAGGTAGGATCAGTACAGGCATGGGCACACAAGGAGAAATATCTGATTGGTTGAGATATTTGCAGAATTGTATTTATGATCATAAGTGACTATTTTAGGGTTGGATTATTTTATGCATATCTATGTGGCCCTAAAAGTTTGATTCCTGCGTACGTGCAGGGTTTGTATATAATATTTTTTGGAGCTTGTAGTGCTCAGAGAGTTCACATTTTGTAAAAAGGAAAGTTTCTTTCCTAGAAAGCTATCTGAAATACTTTTCTATCCTCTGGTTTTCTACTCTTTGTAATCTCCCATTGATAATTCAGATATGGCAAAGCATTTTGTGACACTCTTGTTGTCCTCATGCCTTCCTTGTTTGGCTTGTCTCTTATTGGATTGAAGTTTATGCATGTTTTCAATGGAAATTGGGGTTCCTAGTCCTTCTCACTTTCTATGATTTTGTGTGTTACTATGTCTGATCTGATTTAGGTGTTTTGTGGGTATACTACAGCCCCTAGCAGCCTTGTCTCATTCCTACACCTAGTTGCAGAAAAGGATGTTTGTTTGCAGGTCATAGGTTGAGCCATTTTGTTCAGACCCTCCTATGAAATACTTATGAAAACCTATCTAGTGAGTGGTGACTTATTAGACCTAATTTTTCCATTGATCTCATCCCTCTGTACTGAGATCCAAACCCTAGTTTCAGTGCATCACCTAGTAGGTAGTTTGCTTTCAGTCATTTCCTTTTCATGCAGTCCTCCTAACCCCTTCCCTCAAAAGATTTACTTTCATGTCTAAGAAGAAAACTAAGGTGACTATCCAAGAGGAACCAGCCTAGAACCTGGAGGTCTCATCTTGGTTAGCAAAGGTCCCACAACCTTGAGATGATTCCCTTGTTATACTGGATTATCAAGACCAAGAGAGCTTGAGATCAAAGGTGCAAATTCAGTGTATAACAAGTACTAAGGACCAAGTTTTCTTTTCTCTATTTGTTCTATTTTGTCTTTCATTGCATTAACCCATTCTTCATTCTCTAATGCAACTTTCACATTTTTTGGTTCAAATTCATAGAGTAGACATGTACCTTGTCTTGATTTGCTTCTTGTCTGTATTCTAGCTTGTTTGTTTCCAATAATTTATGTCTCAAGATGATGTCTTTTGACAAAACTAGCTAGTACTTGGTTTCTTCTTTCTTGTTCATCCTGTTCAGGTTCATGTGCTTGCTTGGTAGCACCATCTTGTTCGTCGGTTTCCCTTTCCTATTCCTCGGGGTTATTTTCCTATTGACCGGTTATCATAGATTTTAACTTCGGTAGATAGTTAGGAAGTTCAATGTAAGTGAATCTAAAATAGTCTTCCAGTTCCTTTCTTTCCTCTATGTTCTTGTCATAAAACTCATCAGCATGAACATTAGTACTTTCAATTGTCTTATTTGTAACCATATTTAGACATTTGTATGTTTTACTCTTAGTAGAATATCCTAAGAATATTCCTTCATCACCTTTAGAATCAAATTTCCCATTTCTCTCATCTTTTAGAATAAAACATTTGCTTCCAAAAATCCTAAAATAACTTACAGTAGGTTTGTGTCCAAACCATAGGTCATAAGGTGTCCGGTTGGTGTCCTTCTTTAGTTGTACTCAGTTAAGCACATATATAGCTATGTTGATAGCTTCTCTCCAATATGTTTGAGCAATGTTCTTTTGTATCATCAGTGTTCTAGCATAATCAATGATTGACCTATTCCTTCTTTCAATAATCCCATTCTACTAAGGTGTCCTCAGTGCAGAGACCTATCTCTTAATACCATGCTCATTACATAAATTAGTAAATTCATTAGAGATAAATTCACCTCCTTTATTAGATCTTAAGGATTTTAATTCTTTTCCAGTCTCTTTTTCTACCTTTTCCTTATACCACTTAAACATCTTAAAAGCTTTGGATTTCTCTTTCAAGAACATAACAGTCATCGATCTAGTGTAGTCATCAACAAAAGGAATAAAGTATCTATCACCATAATAGCTTTGAGTTCTCATAGGACCACATAAGTCAGTATGAACCAACTCAAGTATCTTCTTTTTTGAGTAGTCTTTTCTTTTAAAACTAGACTTAGTCATCTTACCTTTCTGACATTCATGGCACATAGCATGATCTGGTTTTGACATGTTAGTAAACCCTCTAACTCTTTTCTTCTTACTAATCTTGATCAAGTTATCAAAATTCACATGACATAACCTTTTATGCCACAACCATGCATCTTCATCCTTCATTAATAAACAAGAAGACTGATCAATATCAAGATAAAATAGATTACCTCTAGACTATGTAATAGTTCTAACAAGTCTTCCTCCATTATCATAAATTCTTACCTTTCTACTCTCAAAAGAAAGTCGGTGGCCTGAGTTATTCAGCTGTGCTACACTTAACAAATTATAGTTCAGTACATCTACCCAATATACATTTTCACATTTTATTCTATCATTAATCATTAGTGAACATTTACCTCTCACCATATAAGGTGCATCATTTCCCATCCTTATAGATCCTCCATCATATTCATCAAGTAGATCAAATTTCTCTATATCACCAGTCATATGATGTGTACAACCACTGTCTATGATGCATGTATCATTTCTGCTTACTTTAGAGATTAGTTTTGTTTCTTCATGTTTCTCTTCTTCCTCTGAATCATCTTTCATAGAAAAAAATACTACTTCTACATCATCATCAGTGTTAGATTCAGATTCAAATTCTTCAGCTATGTAACATACCTTTTTTCCCTTTGTCATAGCTATCTTGGTTATCTCTATTATTTTGTTGGTAGCCTTTATTGACTCTTCTCCCATAGCTTCCTTCTGATCAGTCTTTAGATCTATCATCATCTTTCTTATTCAAACATCTAGCAGCAATGTGGCCAACTTATTTACAGTTAAAACATGCTAAAGGTAACTTGCCTCTATATCTTCCCTTACCTTTGGGCAATCTTCTGGCCATAAGAGCTTCAAGCTCATCAAGTTCATCATCGGTATCACTATCACTATCATTATTCTTATCATTCATGCTACTAGACTTACCAATCTTCAAAGAAGACATGAAAGTGGATTCAACAGAAGGTACAACACTATTGTCAAAATTATTTAATTAAAAAGTTGTAAGCTTACCGATCAGTGTGTCAAGAGTGAGGTTCAATGTAGCTCTTGTTTCATGAATTGCAGAGATCCTGATTGCATAAACTGGTAGCAAAGTTTTGAGAATCTTACTTATCACTGTTTCATCATCAATAAATCCATTGGATGCTCTAATAGCATGTACTACCTCTTTCAGTCTATTTGTGTATTGCACAATGTTCTCACCTTCTTTCATCTTAATATCATCAAATCTACCTCTTAGGCTTTTAGCTCGGGCTCTCTTAACATTCGCATCTCTATTGTATATTAGAGTCAGCTTGTGCCACATCTTCTTAGCAGTATCACAACCTTTGATGTCTTCAAATTCAGCATCAGTACAAGCAGCATCAAGCTCCATCATAGTAATATTGTGTTCATGCCTTTCCTTTAGTTGATCAAGAGTTAAGGGACTAGGGGTTAGTTCAATGTAGCCATTCTCCATTAGTTCTAGTGTAGAATTCCCAATTCTAGATATGTGCAACTTCATCTAGCTTTGCCATACTATGAAGTTATCTTTGTTCAGCTTTGGCACTTCCCTCTTATACATCTTGAGACCTTTGTGCTAGAGTCCTTAAAACTTTGTTCTAAGAAACCACTACTCTGATACAAATTGTTAGAATAACTGAGAGGGGGGGTGAATCAGTTATCCAGTGTCCCAATTAAAAATGTATAATCTAAAACAATTCTTTCAACTTCTGCTACTCGGTAAATATAAAATACTTTCATTGTCTGTGTTATTACCGATTGTCAGTCTAAAACTTATAGTAGTTACTGATCAAATCTAACATGTAATATAAAAATTATGATAACAAACAAATATCACAATCAACACATAACACAAGAGATTTAACGTGGAAATCCTATGAAGGGAAAAACCACTTGGGACCGGCAACCCAAAATTGTTCACTCTTTTGAAGTGAGGTCGGTGAAGACCCAACCCTATTAAAGGTTACAAACACACTTTTAGGTGTGACCTTGTTAGAGGATTTTAGACTAGAAGTTATTGTCCAACTATTAGTCACTCTAGGGTTGATAGGATAACAATGTTCACTCTATGAAGGAAACATCAAAAGAATTTCATAGTCCACTCGGTTAAGAGATTTCACTGTGTATAATGGTTAAATACATAATAGTAGATGATCTGCCATGAAACAACTTCAATTGCATTTTACAGATCAATGTTCAGCTCATTCAAATCTTTCTGATCAATATTCCACTTCAGATTCAATACTATATCAACTTACTATACGTCGATAATTACTCTTTATAACTCAGTAATTGTTCTGCAGCTCAGTTCTTACTAACCACTATGATCAGAATGCATGAAAACTCCTTCACATGATAATTCTATGGTATCTTCTTCTTCCAACTCTTTTTCAACAATGAAACCAATGTCTCTTATTTAGACGAGTAAATCATTTTCTTTTCCTCCATCAAATTTTGCTGCTTAATCATATTCATAGATTTTTTTGCTTTAGGCTTCCTTGGATGATGTGTTAGTAGCACGTTTCAATCTACTCTATTAGATCCTTTTGATTTATGTTAGTCGACGATCTTCATAATAAACCTTATCTATTACCTTGATTTCATATGCTTTATAACTCATCACTCTATCAACTAAATTGATCATTTAATTCCTTTTTGTTCTGCTCGGTTAACAAAGAAATGCGTCAGTGAAAAAAAGCTTGGTTAGCACTATGCTCGGTATACACTACATTCCGTCGGTGTATACTAAAATTCTTTATTTACTGACAACACTGCTTTGTGTCTTTCAGCTCTATTCTTCATCATAGATGAATGCAACATAATAAAGTCAATTTCATCAAGTCATAGACTCATCAACAAGTTACTCAATGTATTCCTTATCCTCATCTTGCATATACATCTTCCTCATGTAGATAATTGTGTTCTTCATCTCTTTCTCCTTTCTGTAGATGTGTCGATATAGTAACTTATAAGATAAGTACTATCAAGCTAGTTGACATTAATGACAACATAATACTGATTTAATCATCTTGCATATCTAATCAAAAACTCCTTAATAATCTTGAATTATAGATTCTCCATTTAGGTTCTAAATCAATTGTAGTTCATCAGGAAGAAAGTTTGTTAACTCTTTGAAGAAGAATGATGTATAACAAACCAAGTAAGAAAATAGAAGATAATGTACATGGGGAGATTGACAAATTACTCATTGAGTATAGTGAAATCATTTCTAATAATGTACCTAATGGTTTTACACCGAAAAGAAGCATTGATCATTGTATGGATCTAATTCTTAGAGCTAGTTTACCGAATAAGGCACCTCATCGGCTAACACCTACCGAGAATGAGGAATGGAACCGAAAGATTCAAGAATTGCTAGAGAAAGGTTTGATCAGAGAAATTTTGAGTCCTTGTGTAGTACCTACTATATTGGCACTGAAGAAGATTGGAGAATGTGCACTGATTCCAAAGCAATCAATAAGATAATAGTGAAGTATAGGTTTCCTATATCGAGAATGGATGATATAATGGACAGTTTGACTAGAGCAAAGTATTTCACATAGATTAATTTGAAAAGTGTGTATCATCAGATCAGAATCAGAGAAGGTGATGAATGGAAGACTACTTTCAAGACAAAAGAAGGTTTGTATGAGTGGTTGGTTATGCCTTTTGGTTTAACTAATGCACTGAGTACTTTTATGAGGTTGATGAATGAAGTTTTGAAGAAATTCTTGTGTAAGTTTATGATTGTATATCTTGATGATATTCTGATATTCAGTAAAACTAAAGAAGAACATTTATTGCATGGTAGACAAATTTTGTAGAGATTGAAAGAGGAAAATTTGTTGATAAATCTGAAAAAGTGTTCATTCATGAAAGAGGAGATTTTGTATTTGGGATTTGTTATTTCAGTTGATGGTTTGAAGATGGATCCTGAAAAGGTTGAAGCTATTTTGAACTAGCCTACACCTATGAATTCTAGTGAGGTAAGATCATTTCATGGTTTAGCAAATTTTACCAAAAGTTCATAAGGAATTTTAGTTCAATTTGTAATGCTATGACTGAGACTATGAGAGGAGACAAAAGAGAATTCAAGTTGACACATGGAGCTGACAAAAGTTTTGAGACTTTGAAGAAGAAGGTTGCTGAATTATCTATTTTGGCATTACCTGATTTTAGTAAAGTATTTCAAGTGGAATGTGATGCAAGTGGAAGTGCAATTAGAGCTGTGTTGAGTCAAGAAGGTAAACCTATTACTTTCTTTAGTTAAAATTTGAATGATGATAGAAGGAAATATTATGTGTATGATCAAGAATTCTATGCTATTGTAAAAGCACTGAAGAAATGGAGACATTATTTGATATCAAGTGAATTTGAGTTGTATACTGATCATAAGGCTTTAAAATATTTGGGTAGTTAGAATAAGTTGAGTAAATATAGAGTTACACATTTGTGATAAAGTATAAGAGTGGAGTCACTAACCGAGTTGCAGATGCATTGAGTAGAAGAAGATCTTTGATGAACGAGATGAAAATTGAAGTTCTTGGTTTTGATGAGATGAGAGATTCTTATGAGTTTGACCCTGATTTTTTTGAGCCATGGAGAAAGTGTAGAACACCTATTCAAGATCAACAAGATACTAAATGGGATGAATATTTTATTCAGGAAGGTATGTTGTTTAAAGGTATTCAGTTGTCTATAGCGAGAGGAGTAATGAGAACTAATTTTATAAAGGAGAAATATAGTAGTGGTTTGGCTGGACATTTTGGTATTGATAAAACATGGAATTTTCTTAAGGAGAAGTACTTCTGGCCATAGTTGTATAAAGATGTTCAAAAATTTGTGAAAAGTTGTGGAATTTGTCAAGTAGAAAAAGGAATGAGTCAGAGTACTGGATTGTATACACTGATTGCTATTCTTGAGAAACCTTGGATTGACATTAGTATGGACTTTGTTCTTGGCTTACCAAAGACAATAAGAGGTAATGATTCTATATTTGTTTTTGTGGATAGATTTTCTAAGATGGCACATTTTATACCTTGTAGAAAGACATCAAATGTAGTACATGTAGCAGATCTTTTCTTTAAACAAATTTTCAGATTGCATGGATTACCAAGGAGTATTATCTTTGACCAAGATAGTAAATTTGTTGGATATTTTTGGAAAATACTTTGGAAGAAATTTGGCACTGAGTTGAAATATAGTTCTACATTTCAGCCACAAACTGATGGACAGACTGAAGTTGTGAATAGAAGTTTGGGAAATCTTTTGAGATGTTTAGTTGGAGACACACTGAGTAATTAGGATTCTGTGTTGGTACAAGTAGAGTTTGCATATTATAATTCAATGAATAGGAGTACTGGAAAGACACCATTTGAGATTGTGAATGGCACACAACCAAGAGGAATATATGATTTGAGAGACATTACTGATGAGAACAAGAGAACTGCTGAAGGATTAAAGTTTGCAGAGTACATGAAAACATTGCATGAAGATGTGAAGCTGAAGCTAGAAGACAGTAATTAGAAATACAAAGACAAAGTTGATAAATCAAGGAGACATAAAACTTTTGATGTTGGTGATCAAGTGATGGTTCATTTGAAGAAAGGTTGATTTCCTATTGGAACATATGGGAAGCTAAAGATGAAGAAGTTTGAACCTTGCAAAATTCTGAAGAAATTTGACAGTGGAAATGCCTATGAGATTATGAGATTGAGTTACTTGATGACATGAACATATCACCAATTTTCAATATTTTTGATTTGTATGAGTATCATGAACCTAATGAAGAAGTGACAGTATGACAGAATATCCTAAGTAGCATAATGATGAAGTTGAACAGATTTTGAAGGAAATAGTTGGCAAATGTACAAGAGGAAAACAATATATGGAGTGTCTAGTAAAATGGAAGAATAGAAAGATGGAAGATAGTTCATGGTTTTCATAGTCTAAGTTGGATGCAGCTCAGATCATATCTACCAAATGATTTGGAGAATCATTTCAAAATAACCCCAGGTGTCTGATGCAAGAGCATCTTGAGTCCTTGGCAATCCTGTGTCAACAAAAACATTTTTGAGTTTGTTTGTGTTTCTCGGTTCCTACTTTGATTGAGTTGGTCGGTAGTTGATTGGTTTCCTTTGGTTACGAAGTGTCATCAATTTTCTCCTAGGCAATCAGCTATTTCACTAGCACTCGGTATTGCCTGTCCGCTACTCAATTATCTAGCTTACCGATGAGTTTATTTTTAGTTCTTGTTGTGGCCGACTTGTGCATTTATATTGGATCACAGATTTAATGTTGGTATCCATCATTGGGAAGCATGTAGTCCTAGATCTGACCATTTCTTTTATTGATTGTGGATCTGAAGGCCGACTCCGTTCGGTAGCCTCTTGTATAAATATAGTTGTTTGGTTGTAGTTTAGGGGAAAATTTTTAGGGAGCAGATAGTAGACATTAGATTGAAGATTGGAAGCAGATCCTCACATATTTGAGGACTTCTAAGTTTCATTGTAATATCAGGCCGTAGCCAGGAATTACTATATGATTCAATTATGATTCAATTGATGAAAATATATGAAATATCTGGCATTCTCTCTCACACTATTATGTTTGTTGGCTTCTGCATGTGTTGGGCAGGCTTGGATCATTAGGGTGCACCATTGTTTGGCCCCTCTTTCTCTCTACCTTGCGTAAAAAATGCAATAGGAACTGGTCAAGCTAAGTGATGCAGGAATAATCTAGCCTATAAGGCACTCAACTTGGGTATCTAACCTAGTCCCTGTCAGAAAGAAAAATGGTGATATTAGGTTGTGTGTGCATTTTAGAAACCTGAATGTTGCATCTCTAAAAGACAATTATTCTTTTCCTAACATGGAAGAAATGCTACATAAGGTTACTGGATGTGAATTATTTTCTATGATGGATGGCTTTTCCAGATATAACCAAGTGTTGGTGAAAGAATCCAAACAATTTAAGACTGCATTCACAACACCTTAGGGAACTTATGTGTATGTCAGAATGCCATTTGGTCTTAGAAATGCTAGAGAAACTTTCCAAAGAGCCATGGATGTTTCATTCAAGGAGTACATAGATTTATTTATGGCTATCTACCAAGATGACATGACTACCTATTCAAAGAAATTAGAAGATCATTGTTCTCATCTTTAATTTGTTTTTAACAAGGATCTAGAGTATGGTGTGTCCCTAAACCCAAAAAAGTGTTACTTTGTAGCTAAAGAAGGAAAGTTTTTAGGGAACATTGTATCAAAGGATGGGATAAGAATTGATCTAGAAAGGGTAGAGGCCATCCAGAGGGTCACTGCACCAAAAAATTTCAAGGGTGTACAATCTTTTTTGGGGAAAATCAATTTTGTTAGAAGGTTTATTGCCAACTTTGCTGAAATTGTCAAACCAATAGTCAAGCTACTCAAGAAGGATGTTAAGTTCAAATGGACTATTGAAGCTCAACATGCTTTTGATAGAATCAAAGAGGTTGTTCAAGGGGCACTTGTATTGAAATATCCTAACTACAACAAACCTTTCTCACTTTTCTCTTTTGCATCATTTCACACTATTGCTGTTGTATTGTTACAAAAACATAAAGAAAATTTTTAACATCCAATTATGTAATGTCCCTGCTAGGGAGCCCATAAGGAATCAGGTCTTATGACCAAAAATTGCAACTAACAATTTTTTTCATTACATTACATCATTACTACTTCACATTTACATTGCTTAAGGTTCCCTTAATTAATTCATTCACTAACATCTTTACATTACTTATCCAGATTGAATTTCATTTCCTTTCTTTACTTTCAGATTTTAGAACTAAGAGATAGGGTAAGAAAATAACATTTCATTTACAATCATATTCTATACTTTATATACTAAGTTCATTTCTCCTTCCTACACATTGAATAGCTATTCATTACAAATTTCATTTTAACCTTAGCATAACAAACATTTTATTCCATTGCAACATAGGAGAGATAGGAAAGATCACTCAACATTACATTATACATTTACAACTTTAATCTTTCAAATAACAACCCTTGAAACAAGCCAAGAACTATCCCTCCCAATTACATTTCTTTTCTATTCAATTACATCTTTCTGATAATAGATCTTATAATAACAGGTACATGGAAGGCCCAAAGGCATTACAAGATATATTTTCATCTTTCCTTTCAAGAATACATAATACAAAATAAAAATATCTGCATCAATACATAAATTTGAATGCATCCAAGTCATGAACCACGAACAGGACCTTGAAAGATTTTTTCCACCCAACCATGTGGAACTGATGAGGTTCCACCCCCCATGCTAGGAGATAGAACCAAGATACTCACAAGGCCCTAAGAAATCTAAGGCTCAGAAGATAAAGAAATCCAAGACTCAAAAAGAACATAAATATCATCATACCATAACATAGAGGTCAAGATTCTAGGATACCACCTAATTGAGTGTCATCAAGCAACCTATATATTGGGATCCTTCCTAGAAACTATGTAACCCTAGTCCCCCCTTTATGAATAGGGATCCATCCTGCCAATTATCCCTAGTCCTGGTACTCCAATCAGGTCTGTGTGGCCATTATTATATTCTCTTTCATTATCTTTTGAATCCCCCCTTCCCAGGTTAATTTTTAAGGTTATCACTTTTTACAAACCCACCCATAGGATCATCTAGCAACCACTTTAGGGTTTCGACACCTATGGTGAGCCACTCACTTAAGGTTCCTATCCCCTTAGCCCCCACACACACACAAACCATGAAAACCTCAAGTAATCTCAAAATGATCCATCTCATAGGTCTAGGGAACCCTCCAGTGCACACAGGCCACCCGAACAAGTTCTAACCTTATATTATGGACTCTACCAAAATTCAAGTATGAACAAAAGCTTAAAATCAAAACCATGTATAGAAATTCACAACATAAAACTTCCCACATGCATTGACACAACATCCCATAGCTTATTTCAAAAATCTAGGAAAAAGTCTCATGTGCCTGAAATTTGGCTAAGTTTGAATTTTTAAGAAATCTCAAAATTAGAAATTGTATCTTAACTTCCATGAATCTAAAACCTATCCCTATCATCTCATAAGGTACCTAAACCCTTTATACAAGTATAACTTAAAGTATAAGAAAATATTATACTTGTATAAAGCCTATTTTTCCTCAGTTGACACTAGTTGGTCGGTTAACACAGTCTAGGTCAGTTAACACTGGACTGGTCGGTTATCATTGCATTGGTCGGTTAACACTAAACTGACCTATCTTGGTTAACACTAAACTATCCTGGCTCGGTTAATACTAAACGGACCTAGCTTGGTTAACACTAAACCGCACTAAAACTATAGGATACGACTATCAATTCTAACTTGCGGGTAAAATTGGGCATTATGGGGACTATGGTTGCCTAATCTAAGCATGACCCATTTGAGATCTCCCAATTTCCCTTTAGAAATTACTTATCAATCCATAATATCTATCTAAAAAATCCATTCTAGATTTGGACAAAGCAAGGTGGTGCACAAACTGGCATGAACCAGTAAGGTTTGAAATAACAATTCTAAATTCTAGAAGCACTCATGAACATTCTGGAAAGAAGGGAGATAAACAAGAGAATATTAAGGATCCTACAGACCAAATTAACCCAAATACAAGCATCAATTTCATAGAGAAGTCTGCAAGAGGAAAATAGTAAGGAAATGACTCCATTTCAATCCTACACATTCATGACCCTTCCTATTTCTTACTAAACTTCCCTATTTAATTCAATAAAAGATAAAATCATCCTTCCACATGACCATAAACAAAAACTATATAATCATACATAGTTTTATTATCATATCATATACAAACATATTCACACATAAAGAGGAAGAATGGAGATTCTTCCCAGTTTAGACCCTACCTTGGGTCCTACAGAGAATCCTCTTCCCTTGATTGGATAATCTCTGTAGAGCTTCAATCCTTGAGTAGATATCCTTCTAGAAATATTCCTTTGGAAATCAACTCCTAGCAATCCAAAAACTCTCAAACTCACATAAACTTTCACCAAAAATTTCCAGAGAAATCCATTATAGACAACTCAAAAGAAAAAAAATCTTCCCAAAAATTAACATCCTCCCACACACAAAAATCTTCAAATATTTATTCCCCAACTATGTGGTTGGAGGAGTTGCTTTATGAGAATCAACTTCTCCAACTTCCATATTTGGTTGGAGGAACAACAAAATAATCTCCCATAAAGACTTAATCAAGGTTTTTAATAAATTTAATTAAAATATCTTTTAAACGAAAGCATAACAAGAATAATAGACAAATACCTTTCAATAAAAACACATAGCACAATAGGAAAACAAGTGGCCTAACTTCTAGGAGGTCTCGAGTTCAACTCCCTCCTAGATAGCCAATTTTACTACAAAGGCCATTTTCCTTTTATTATTATTATTTTTACTTTTTATTTAATACATTTATTAAATATACTTTATTTAACTCACTTTATTTTCTTATTATAAACACCATATCTTTAACACAATTAATGATAACATACAATTATTATTATTTATATAAGCATGGATATATGCATGTGAACCCACATATACACATACCTATATAAAATACAAACAATTATAACATACTTATTTATTATACATATAAAATAGATTAATTCTAACTCATAACATAAACTCAGACCAACATCAAATCAAGTCCATAACATAAACTGCATTCCACTTCCCAACTAGGATCACTTCCTAAATAGAATTCTAGGTCCATGGGTAACCGTGGGAGTAACTTGGTTAAATCTCCACACATCAATAGTTTGAGGATTTTGAAGGCACATTTGGACCTATGTAGCCAAGTGGAGATGATGCCTAGTACCTACATCCTACATCACCAACTAATATGCATATACAAATATATAAATATAAACAGATAGTGAAAAACAAGGAGGGAGAGTGCGACATCATGTGGATCTCCTGTGGGAGTAACTACGACTGCCCCTCCTTATCCTACACTCACATCAACCAGTGAACATTAAACCATAATAGGGTCAGTAGGGTTAGATCATAATAAAACATCATAACACAAATCAATGTAAAACATTTTACTGATAGTTCATTTCTAGCCATTCATCATTAAATTATAACTCATTTAATATTTCCAAATAAACTGTAGTAACCAAATATATATGCTCAAATGTCCCATAAAATACTAACTAAATAATAATCATAGTCCATCATAAAATCCAAAGTGTCAAAGCAATAGTCATGTTAGTCTAACATAGGAAGATGCTAGGGTGGGCATTACAAATTGCAATTTTCAGTAAGTCCTTACAGGTTGTTGAACTGAATTATGAGATGATGGAAAAGCAAGCATATGCATTGGTAAAAGCTTTAAAATATTTTAGGCCTTATCTAGTATGTGCTAAGGTTATTGTATTTGTTCTACATGCAGCAGTAAAGGATGTTCTCACACAGTCATAAGTTACTGGTAAAAGATGCAAGTTGATTACTAGGATCTAGGAATTCAATTTGGAAATTCATATTACCAAGCTAGTAAGAAGATTAGGTCCAGAAAAGTTAATGACTGAGGAAAACATGAATTTAGTCCAAGTTAATAATGAAGGGATATCAGATTTGACAATAACAAGTATTGAAATGCAACCATATTGGGTTGATATTGTTTATTTTATCAAGCATGCCAGATGTCTAGAGGATATGTCTGACAATCAAAATAGAGCCTTAAGATTACAAGCTCAGAAGTACACATTAATACAAGGGGATTTGTACTGGAAAAATAGAGATGGAGTTTTGTTGTTTTGCCTTGACAAATATCAAGCAGAGAAAGTCTTGAAAGAAATGCATGCCGGTGTTTGTGGGGGGCATTATTTTGCAAGGACCACTACCCATAATATTTTAAGAGCTGGCTATTTTTGGCCTACATTATTCAGTGATTCTTTCCAATTTGTTAAGAGATGTGAGGCTTGTCAGAAGTTTTCTTCTAAATTAAAGTATTCAGGGGTATAGTTGTTAAATCCAGTAGTTGCAGAAGCACCATTTTCCATGTGGGTAATGGATTTCATAGGTGAGTTTTCTAAGAAATCTAGTGGTAGACATAGTTGGATACTTGTTGCAACTGATTACTTCACCAAATGGATAGAAGCTATCCCTACCAAGAAGGCAACTAGTAAGGCGGTGATTAATTTTTTGCTAGACAATATTTTGACTAGATTTGGTGTTCCTATAAAGTTGATCATTGATAATGAAATGTGCTTTAGATCATATGAGTTTAAGGATTTCTATAAAGAAAATAGAATTATAACATCTTATTGTTAGAAAGTAAAGACCACCAAGATAACTGAGAGGGGGGGGGGGGGGTTGAATCAGTTATCTGATAATTAAACCATTTATCAACATTAACTTCATTATCAACTTCAATAGCTTTAAACCATATAATTAATGTAGTAACCAACCATAGAAAGATAATCATACACAATGACACAATAACACAAGATATGTTAACTAGGGAACCTCTTGATCAAAGAGTAAACCCCGACGGGAATGATGCCCACAAAATGATGCACTAATATGAAAGTTCCTTTTTAGAGGATGGACCCTGTTAGGAGTCTTATGAAATACATTCAGTACATATGAATCTCTGATAGGAGATTTTGAATCCCTGTTAAAAGATTCTAACTTTGTTAGAAGTTATGGAAGACAGAAGGACCCACTGCCCAAACAACTTCAAGGCAAGATCTCTGAACTCACTGTCCAACAGATCTTAGGATTATTCAATATAATAATATGAAATATGGTACCTCCTTCACATTGTGCCAAAACCAAACTCTTTGCTACACAAGATCACAAATCCAGATCTATGTACTTCGCAAGTCTTCCTTCATCACTTAATTAGCTCTTTTCTTCACTTCATGCATACATTCGCATCACAACTTTCACAACTTCATATTACAACTCTTACATTCCTCTCATAACAAGGGAAAAATTCTAGCCTTTATACCACACTCAAATAATTAAAAATGAGTTGGCATGCAAATACAAAATAATAATTTCAACATGCTACATCAAAATTACATAAAACTGTTGGCTTCCAGATACAATAACTCTCCAATTGTGTGACCTCAAAGTTTTCACTATGAACCACATCACCACCAATGAGTCTCAAACTTCCCTTTAACTACGTAGAATTAGATTCCATCCTGGTTAGGAGATATCCTCCGATTACCAAAAACTGCTACATAGGAATACTGCCAGAATACTGCTTCCAGCAAAATGCTTATAACTTTCATGAATAAATGAATTTCTTTTTGCACTCTTAACCATAGGATAATAACACAACAAAGAACACACCATCAACTGTGCATAACTCAATCTGCAATATAACATGTGCGCAAAACAAAACTATGCCCACTTTTCTGCTAAACTCTAGAATATCACTGTGTTGACATCAATGACAATCATAGTCATGAATGCAACAACCATTGCTACAGAATGACTTCCAAAGGCTTCAACATTCATTCCTAACAATCTCCACCATTGGCATTGATGGCAACATAGATGAAAACAAACCAATGTTCCAAAAATCCAATCACTGCTACTCATCATGAATCAAATCTTGCTTTGTTATCCTATTCAATCTCTCCAACAAATGTAGTTCCTCAATGTTTTTCATGATTCTCTCCCCCATTGACATCAATGACAGAAATTCTATCACTATGTCAAACAATAGCTCAATGTCAAAAGACACTATTTATAAAATACATTCACAAGAGTCCTCAAGGACTCAGCTTAGATACACATACTCCCCCATAGAGGAAGTACCAACATCCAATCTAGAAAATAGATAGGGCCATAAACCACTGGATGGATGCAACCAACTACATCATTATTCAAAAGTAGGTTGGGGCATAACCCCAAGCATACCTCTCAGATACTCAAATGTATCCTTAGGCAAAGGCTTAGTAAATATATCTTCTATCTACTCCTTTGTGCTTATGTACTCCAGTCTGACTTCTTTATCTACAACTTTCTATCTGACAACATGATACTTGATCTCTATATGCTTTGTTTTAGAATGTAAAACTGGATTCTTAGACATACTAATTGTATTTTTATTGTCACAATATATGACAATAGGCTCATCAAACTTGATTCCAATGTCTATCAACATCTGCTTCATCCAAATTATCTGATTACAATTATTTGTTGCTGCTACATATTGTGCTTCTACTGTACTCTATGAGATACAATTCTGCTTTTTTCTCAACCAAGAAACTAATCTTCCTCCAAGAAAAAAGGCTCCACCACTGGTGATTTTCTTATCATTAATGATGCCTCCCTAGTCAGCATCAGTATATGCACATAGGGTAAAATCATCAAAATTTTCATACCACAATCCATAGTCCATTGTGCCTCTAAGATATCTCAATATCCCTTTTATTGCTGCATAATGTGACTCTCTAGGTTCAGCTTGAAATCTTGCTACCATTCTAACTGAATGTTGTATATCTAGTCTAGTGTGTGTTAAGTACTACAATCCACCAATCATAGATCTATATTTCTTTTGCTCAACTTCTGGTGTCTCATCTTTACTAGATAGTTTATGTCCTATAACCATAGGTGTTCCAACTAGTTTACAATTCTCCATACTGAATCTTTTCAACAAATCATTCAAGTACTTTGTCTGACTTATAAAGATACCATCTTTATTTTGTGTTATCTGTAATCCCAAAAAGTATTTCATTTCTCCAATCATACTCATTTCAAATTCTATCTTCATTTCATCAGCAAATTTGTCACTAGCTTCATCTTCTCCTCCAAAAATAGTGTCATCAACAAAAATAACCAAAACTAACAATCCATTCTCAATTTCTTTTGTGTATAAGTTACTATCAGCTGTTCCTTTTGTAAATCCCAATCTTAATAAATACTTATCTAATCTAGCATACCAAGTTCTAGGTGCTTGCTTTAGTCCATACAATGCTTTCTTTAGTTTACATACCATGTCTCCTTCTTGAGTCAAAGGAAAACCTTCAGGTTTCTCAATGTAGACTTCTTCTAATTCACCATTCAAAAATGCTGACTCCACATCCATCTGATACACTTTGAATTTCTTAAATGCTGCATAAGCCAAAAATATTCTTACTGCTTCAAGTCTTGCCACAAGGGCAAAAGTCTCTTCATAGTCAATTTATTCTTGCTGTGAGTATCCCTTACATACCAATCTTATTTTGTTTCTAATTACTTCTCCTTATTCATTCATCTTGTTCCTGAATACCCATTTAGCTCCAATCACATTTTTGTCTTTAGGTCTAGGGACCAATTCCCATGTCTTGTTCTTTTCAATCTGATCCGATTCTTCTTTCATAGCTTTAATCCAATGTTCATCTTTACAAGCTTCATTAGCAAAATTAGGTTCAATTTGAGAAATCAAACATAAATGTACCTTCTTTCTAGTTATAACTCCTCTGTCCAAACTTCCAATAACTTTCTCAACATGATGATGTCTTGATATATACCTGTTAGGTGTCATAGTCACTGATCTTTCTTCAACTATAGATTCTTCTCTAGATTCTTCTCTATTTTCTTCAGCATGACTTTCATTCAAAAATTCACTAATAGTCTCAAAAAATTGTTCAGTAGTTTCAATGTTAGGCTGAGGGTTAGTTCCTTCATCAGATTCATAATCAAGCATTCTTTCTTGAATTTTAAACTTCTCATCAACTTTTACATTTGCACTTTCAACAATAGTTTTAGTTCTCTTATTGTAACATCTATATGCTTTTCTTTTCAAAGAATATAAAAGAAAAATTCATTCATCACTTCTAGGATCACACTTTCCTATATCATCATCCCTCTTAATATAACATTTTCTTCCAAAAATTCTAAAATACTTAGCTGAGGGTACATGTCCAAACCATAATTCATAAGGTGTCTTGTCTGTGTCTGCTCTGATTTGTACTATATTCATTATATATACTGCTATATTCACTACTTCTCTCCAAAATGTCTTTGCCAAATCACCTTCAAATAACATAGCTCTAGCTGCTTCAGTCACTGATATGTTCCTTATTTTTGTAATACCATTTTATTCAGGTGTTCTACAGGCTGATAACTATCTCTTAATACCATTTACTTCACAAAAAGTCTTAAACTCTTTAGATGTAAATTCTCCACCTCTATCAGATCTCAAACATTTAATCCTCATTCCTAATTCATTCTCAACTTTATTCTTCATGACCTTAAACTTATCAAATGCTTCATATTTTTCTTTCAAAAATGCAATCCACATCATTCTTGTAAAATCATCAACAAGAATCATAAAATATCTTTCTCCATAGAATCCTCTAGTCCTAGTAGGACCGCTCAAGTCTGTATGAACAATCTCCAACTTTTCTGTAGATGTAAACTTCTTGCTAGGAAATGAACTCCTTTTCTGCTTAGCCATCACAAATTCTTTGCAAATCATGTTAGTAGGCTTCATAATCTTAGGTAAATCTCTTACTGCAAATGTAGAACTTACTTTCACAATATTATCAAAGTTTATATGACAAAACCTTCCATGCCATAACCAACTGTCATCAATCTTAGTCATCAAGCATGTCATCTCAGTAGGGTTCAACTGAAATACATTACCTCTAGTTCTAGATCCAGTTCCAATTAGATTTCCATCTTTATCCTTAATCACACAAGTTTTCTCAGTAAACCAAACTTGATATCCCTTATCCACTAACTATCTAACACTCAAAAGATTATGTTTCAATCCATCAACAAAGTAAACATCATCAGTATTAGTCTTTCCATCAAGAGTAATAGATCCTATACCTTTAATCAAACAAGGTGCATTGTTACCAACTCTAAAAACTCCTCCATCATAATTGTTAAACTTTATGAATTTTCCTTTATCACCAGTCATATGATGTGAACAACCACTGTCTATAATCAAATCAGATTTCTTTTCAACTTGGGAAACTAAGGCTTTTTCTTCTTTAATATCAGGTTCAGAATTTTCTTCCTTAATTGCTACAAATCCTATGTCATCAAAGTTATCATTATCACTGTCACTCAAATGTCTTTCAATTCCTACTTCAATTTGTTCATCATTTGCATAATAACATTCTTTAGATCTTCTAGGCTTAAAATTGTTTCTAAACTTCTAAACTCTCTTAGGACACTTAGATGCAAAATGACCATATTCTTGACATGTCCAACATTTAAAGATTTTCTTATCATCTGGTT
This sequence comes from Chamaecyparis obtusa, assembly GCA_027943335.1. NCBI lineage: Eukaryota > Viridiplantae > Streptophyta > Pinopsida > Cupressales > Cupressaceae > Chamaecyparis > Chamaecyparis obtusa. Next base: position 44,050 of record BSBK01003484.1, read on the forward strand.
CTCTTTTCACAAGCAAGGCAATACCTTCTTCAATCTTCTTATCTTCATCAGATTTGGATCTACTACTGCTGGCATAATCTCCATTCACACTTGTACTTCTAGACAAAGTAGGTCTGATGCTAAGAGCATTGAATGTTGTCTCCACTCTAGGTAGTTCTCCTGATAATCTCAAATTCATCTCTCCTACTTCCAATCTTCCAAGAAGGGTCTCTCTTGAAAAGTTTGGTGTACAAGGTATCGCTTGTTCAATCATTTGTGTAGTCTACTTAAATACCGGTATCAATGTTCTCAAAATCTTCCATATTACTTCATTCTCTATCTTTTCACCTCCACAAGACTTTATTCCCACAACAATTTCTGACATCCTACCAATATAGCTTCTAACAGATTGATCTTCCATCATTCCTATATCTTCAAATGCACAAATCCAATTATGTAACCTAGCTTTCTTTGCATGTTCATCACCTTCAAAAGTAGAATGTAAAGCTTTCCAAATATCATGAGATTTAGTTAAACCTTTTACTTGACTGTATTCATTCTCTAGAAGTGCTAATAAAAGTGCTTCTCTTGCAAGTATGTTACACATAAATAGATCTACCTCATCTTTAGAACTTGTTTCAAGATTGTCTTCTTCAATTATAGTCCTTTCATTCTTTGTAATCAACCCATAACCTGGTCCTAAACAAAAGAGATGTGTCTTCATCTTTTCTTTCCAGCTATCAAAATTTACTCCATCAAACTTAGGGCTTTCTTTCCTAAAATTCACCATAGATCTCCTTAAGTTGTTAAACTTCTCTTTCAAGGACTTGCCACTCTGATACCAATTGTTAGAAAGTAAAGACCACCAAGATAACTAAGAGGGGGGGGGGGGTGAATTAGTTATCTAATAATTAAACCATTTATCAACATTAACTTCATTATCAACTTCAATAGCTTTAAACCATATAATTAATACAGTAACCAACCATAGAAAGATAATCATACACAATGACATAATAACACAAGATATGTTAACTAGGGAACCTCTTGATCAAAGAGTAAACCCCGGTGGGAATGATGCCCACAAAATGATGCACTAATATGAAAGTTCCTTGTTAGAGGATGGACCCTGTTAGGAGTCTTATGAAATACATTCAGTACATATGAATCTCTATTAGGAGATTTTGAATCCCTGTTAAAAGATTCTAACCCTGTTAGGAGTTATGGAAGACAGAAGGACCCACTGCCCAAACAACTTCAAGGCAAGATCTCTGAACTCACTGTCCAACAGATCTTAGGATTATTCAATAGAATAATATGAAATATGTTACCTCCTTCACACTATGCCAAAACCACACTCTCTGCTACACAAGATCACAAATCCAGATCTCTGTACTTCTCAAGTCTTCCTTCATCACTGAATTAGCTCTTTTCTTCACTTCATGCATACATTCACATCACAAATTTCACAACTTCATATTACAACTCTTACAATCCTCTCATAACAAGTAAAACATTCCTTCATTTATACCACACTCAAATAATTACAAATGAGTTGACATGCAAATACAAAATAATAATTTCAACACGCTATGTCAAAATTACATAAAACTGTCAGCTTCCAGATACAATAACTTTCCAATCTTGTGACCTCAAAGTTTGCACTATGAATGATTTCACCACCAATGAGTCTCAAAATTCCCTTTAACTGTGCAGTATCCAATTCCATCCTGGTTAGGAGATATCCTCTGATTACAAAAAATCGCTACACAGGAATACTGCTAGAATACTGCTTCCACCAAAATGCTTATAACTTTCATGAATAAATGAATTTTTTTTTGCACTCTTAACCATAGGCTAATAACACAACAAAGAACATACCATCAATTGTGCATAACTCAATCTACAATATAACATGTGTGCAAAACAAAACTGTGCCTACTTTTTTGCTAAACTCCAAAATATCATTGTGTTGACATCAATGACAATCATAGTCATGAATGCAAGAACCACTACTATAGAATGACTGCCAAAGGCTTCAGCATTCATTCCTAACACTTACTCATATCCCTCTCACCCCCAATAAAATGGACAAGTTGAATCCAGTAACAAAAGAATTTTAAAAATTCCCAAGAAAACATTGGACAAAAAACAAAAGAGCCTGGTATTCAAAGCTAAAGCTTGCTCTATGGGTAGATAGGATTACAGTAAAAAAATCCTATAGGGAAGTCTCCATTTGAGCTTGTGTATGGATTGTAGTCAAGGTTGCCCATAAATAACTTGATGCTTGTGTACAAATTCATCCAGGATGAGGAGTTGGATGCTTTAGAGCCAATTTAGGACAAAATCATGCAATTTACTAAATTGGATGAAATGATAAAAGATAGTCAAAAGACTAATGTGAAGCTACAACAAAAAATGAAGTACCTATTTGATAAGAGAGCTACTACCAGAAAATTTCAATCAGATGACCTAGTGCTTTAGTGGAATATCTTAGCAGAGGATAAAGCAAAGCATAATAAGTTTGAATCATTATGGCTTGGTCCCTACATAATCCATGAAAGCTTTGGGAAGGATTCCTACTTGTTAAAAAATATGGATAGAGAAATTTTTGAGTTGCCAGTGCATGGACAATTCTTAAAACCTTTTTTCAGCTAAAAGTCTCGATTTGTACACACATGTAAATTTTTTGTAAAAATCTGTATAGGTTTGTTTCCCTTCTAGTTGTGTGTTTTCTTTCCTGCTTTAGGTCAGTTGGTTTTGGTCTTCTTTCCTAGAGATTTGTGGTTCTTGCTTAAACTTGCATTTAAACATCCTCAGATAGAGCCACATTTTGGTTGGTTTACCGGTTTTAGGTGTTGTCTTTCAAAATTTTGATTTTTGATGCTTATCTCCAAGTTTCATGATTTGACTTCCAAGCATTTCCAGTCCCAGACCTCCAAAATTATTTAAAGATTGAAAAACACTAAGTTTTAGGACTGATTGCCTTTAAAATCCAAAAGCCCTAATATTTTCTCACCCAGGTCTATTTGGCTGTTACTTTTTCAAATCTCTTAATGGCCTTTTTCAGCATGTGCACTTTATATTTTTGGGTTATTCACTTAGTCTCCTAAACAGTTTAGCATATTCCTTTTAAAACTAGTAATTATCTGATTCCCTTTGTCGGATAGTCTCCTAAGGATGGAAGACTATTCTTTGTTTTCAAATGACTCAGCGGTTTCCTTTAGTCACCGATTCTCTAGATAACTATTGTGAGATCTATCAACTGCTATGATAAATTTTTGTAAAGCACGACTATGGTCACTTTATCTCCAGATCAAAATACTTTCAGTTGGGTGATTTCTGAAAGAAATAAACAATTGATATAATATTTAGCAATTATGAGGTCTCTAGTTGATCATTGAATCTCCAGCTTGTCATGCCCAAAAATTTAGGCAAAAACAAAACAACAATTTTTTCTTTTTGAACATACTATAATATACACCTAGGATAACCAGGTTACACAAAATCCCTTTAACGTGAAGCTTTGGAATCGTAAGCTCACTTGGGCGAGTCACCCAATGACACATAAGGGATCTTGAGGCAAGCGTTGGTGTACCTTCATCCCCTACACAGCGGAAGTCATTAGGCGATGATGAAGGCTAAAGAAGTTTAAAGGGAATATCATATTCCAAAGGTTTTGCGATGTACTAGGATAAAACAATCTATCCTTATGAATTCTCAAGAATTGATTTAATTTTCTAAGGGATAAATTTAATTAGAAATATCAATTCAAATATTAACCTAGCTAATACTCATATAACCTAAGCTTTCTTCTTTGATTAATAATCTTTAAGATTAACTATTTCATTAATTAAGGTTAATAATGTTAATTAATACATTGAAATATCGTTCCTCCAATTTATACATGTAAAATTCATGTAGAAAATAAGGTTAAGTTTACTAAGAGACTTTTAGCCAAAAACCATTATAATTAAATTAAACAATAGTTTTAGAACTTTTCAACTTACTAATAATATATTTTTTTGATATAAAATTTCTAAGAAGCTAATCCATCACTTAATTTAATTAATGATAATGATGTATTAAAATGAAGGGAAAAATTCAACCATTTCTATTAATGTTTAAATTTTCTAATCTTCATAAATATCTCTCAAAATAACCCACTAACTAAAAGATAACAAAATAATATTTCACCTATTAAATAAAATAGCCGCCAACTATATGAAAATATAACCACATTTCAACAATTGAATTATTCACTCTATGCTCAATAAATATAAAAGGCTACAACTTAATCAATAGAATTGTTCATAATAGAATACATAACTTACTGAAATATAATGATTTAATAATAAATTGCCCTCCAAACCGTAATTCAAAATTAGGGTTTGGGGCCTCATTAAAACTTATTCAAACCCTAAAATCTCTCATTATTTCATTTTCTCTTTATGTGCAGGTTGAAGAAAGTTTGCAGAAGATTTTCTCTGCTAGGTTTCTCTCAAGTCTGAGAGGGTACACTACAACAAGAGATCCCTTATTCCATAAGGGAGTCTCTCACTTTTACACTAGTTAACTCCCATTTAAGAAGTGGGTATATTAGTTTTTAAGTTTTGCCTCTGATGAAGATGAATATGTACTCTGATTTGTACACAGATTGCCTATTCTGTCTCTTTTATTTTATTAATATCATTTTTATCTATAGATCTGGAACACAGATCTCCTGCAAAAGTTTACATACATTTCTATGTGTAAAGATCTTCTTATTTAAATATAATGTGGGTGATAGATATCATTGTTTTGCCATTATTTAATCTGATGTTAATTCATTTTAAAACACATTACCCTGTACATTGCGCATGTATTATTATTTTATTTTTTTGTAGGGTTTTTCTTTCAAGAGGACCCGACCTCTGTTATACAGCAAGAATGGCACGGTTCTGGGTGCGGTTTTTGGGCGCGGCGCAGCAGCAACAGTCACTATCATGACTGTTGCCATGGCAAAGACCTAAGTCTCTGTCATGACAACAGTCACAACAGAGACTATCGTGGCTCAAGGCCACGACCGTGACCTTAGGTCACAACAGTGCTATGCTGCTCATCCAAGGGCTTTGGTCCTAAGGGTTTTGAACCCCAAACAATCCGATACATTTTTTTTAAAACAAAGTAACAACAGTGCGGTAAAAATAAATAGTGTATAATACTATGTATTATATGCTATACGATATTTATCATATAGTATATAATATATAGTATTATATTATATATCATTTTCTTTTCTTTTTTTCCTTTTTTCAATAATTATAATATGAGAATCGTATAATATTATAACATATATATTATGTACTATACATTAAATTGTGTAGTATATAATATAATATTATAATATTATAATTTTTTTTTTACAGGATATTAAACAAAGGTATAGTGAAAATTGATAAGTATAGTATATCTTTATATATATATATTATTTTATACACATTTGTATGTATATACACACACACACACACACACACACACACACACACACACACACACACATATATATATATATATATATATATATATATATATATATATATATATATATATATATATATATATATATATATATATATATATATATATATATATATATATATATATATATATAAAAGAAAACAATATATAATTTTTAGATTGAACAAATGAGTAGAACAAAATTCTACAAAAAAAGTTAGGAACAAATTAACAGTTGAAATATTTGTATTTATATATAAATATATTTATATATAGTATTTTACTTTATATATACATATATTTATATGATTGAAAAAACTAATGGGTTCCAAACTATCAGTTTGTTATATACAGTAGAATTAGAATGAACAGTTTAAATTTCTTAATCATTCTATTGTGCATACATATACGGCAAAGTACAACGGTGATGCATTACTAAGTCTGAATGAAAAATTATGTATCAATAATCACTCTAACATATATTCTATTACACAAGACAGATAATTAAAAGTATGTTGATTGTGTAAGCACAGTTAAAATAGAAATAACAACAGTATTAACAGTAGCATTATCTTTTGACTTAATTAAAATGCACTTCATAGATGTAAAATAAAATTCATCATTTAATATTTATCAAAGCTAATCAACTGAGTTTTCTATACATAGTCTTTTTGTACAATTTTTTTTTTTTGGAAAATTGATTTAATAAGAATATGTACTTCTATAGGAAATTCAATCATTTTCTGGACAAATAAATAAATTGACATTTCCAGATTCATATCTAATCCACTAGACAATATAACAGAGAATTGAATTCAGGATATAATAAATAGTTGCAGAGACTAGAAAATTACTATTTGAAGCAATTACATTTACTATGGCTAAAACAAAGATAAAATAACCAGTCTAATTTCCAGCTCACAAATATTATAATTTATTTGAACATGAAGGACAAATGTATAGAGAAAAACTCTCTCAACCAAATGTATCTTATAGCAACCTTAAGGAACTTTCAACTTTATCTTTAACTTTCAAATTTTGACTGCTTCTTCAAGCCAAGAACAAAACTTGCAAACACAAGACCTTCTTCACATGGCCATGGAGGCTCACCTCCCAGCCTAGGCCATTACATGACCACCCCCAAGCTTGGGGAAACAAGTATAGGATATGATACAATCATACAACACAAACATAAATATTTAACACAAATTTGGAACATAGAATTTCACATTTTACTCCCTTCCCAAGCCTGCAGAAATGATTCTTACATAAAATCCATATAATGGGTGAAGGTGGAATCTTCCTTATAGAGTCACCTAACTTATAGTAAACAACATTTGCAACATGTATTACCAGCCTTCACAAGGCCCTTCCAACCCAAACAGCTCAAATCCATGAGCAACAAGAACATCCTTATGGCCCCCAAACACCCTTATGACCCCCAAATAGCATAAGAAGGTTCTCATGGTTGTCCGTACAACCATGCACTCATACAAAAAGGAAAACCCAACTTAGGCCCTTCACACCAAGTTCTCCTCAAATTCTCCCAAGGATGAGGAGTGAACTTGCACACCCATAACATGAACAATTCAAGAAAGCAACAAGTTTGAAAGTAAATTCACAAAAGAAACCAACAATACAAGATTCACACAAGGAAATTCAATTTACAAAACTTTCACATAGTGCAAATCTCTCAAAACATATTCAAAGTAATCACAAGTTAGAAACCACCAACCTCCTCCTAAGCCAAGGTAGATGAAGAATTGTAGATGAGCTCCTCCTGGCTCCGAGCTTGCTATCCTCCCCAAGCTACTAGATCAAACTCTCTAGATCTCCTCTTACTCTCTCTCCACTAGCATAGATAAGAATGAACTAGTATCCTTTTTTTCCTAAGTCTCTCTCCCTTTGAGTCTTTCCCCAAAAACATTCTTGTCTTGTCTCCCTTCCCAAAACTATTAGGTTTCTAGATCTAAGATAAAATGACGCTTGCCCCTCTCTAAGGTTTGGGATGAATTTCCACATATGAAAATAAGAGATATCCTAGGGTGCATTTTTATTTTCGTGCATATTAAAAATGGCACATTTGGAGAGGCATATAGGTGGCCTAGGAAAGTGAAAATAGAAGAAATAAGCCCCCTAACCCATGCAATAGCCTTGAGCCACCAAAAACCAACCTAAACATCACTCTAGGACTCCACAAAACCTTTCAAAAACTCCAATTAATCATGCATCCGAAAATAGAGTATTGGTTTCAACAATTTTTGGTCCCTTAAACCACCTACCTAGCTTAGGAATGCTCAAGACTAACTAAGGAGAGGGTGGGGTCCATTCTCCACTCACCATGCCACTTCATCAACATGGTGTCAAGTGACACCTCACTAAAACACACATCATAAACACATGTGGCATGCCTTGTGTGCAAAAATATTTATACATTTTCACAAAGATAAAAATTTACTTACAAACATATATTTCAAACATTGTCAACCATATACATAGAGGCATCACATTTATGAAAGAAATCATGATATGACAAGGTCATACTCTTCTAGAGTTGACCTTGGTTTCCAACTGATTGCACTTAGATCCTATCTTGTTTCCCCCACTTACAACCATGGCCATGTCCCTGCATGCTCAAATTCGATGTCAGTACATTATAAAATCTTGCATCAATAATCATTTCAAAAGTAAAGTAATTAACATCTAGCTTGACAAATACATATATATCTACATTCATAAAATAGTACGTAATCCACATAAGCATGTAATCCTAAACTAAACATAGAACCATGATTCCATCAATGATCATTATGCTGAAAGATAACATAACAAATGGAGAATTCATATATCATAGATAATCATGGTATCAAAATGAGCATATATAAAGAGTGCGACTAACATGATCATCATAAAAATCTATACAAACAACCCATAAGGTCCAAATGATAGCATATATAAACCAAAATAGATCAAATGTTTATACTCAAGGTATCATCCTAATGAATCAAATGTCAAAATGAAAGTCAAACTAGGATGGGTCAGGATAGGACCTTACATTCTCCCCCCTAGGCATGAACTTCCTCTTGGAGCTCATCAAAAAGATGGGGGTACTAGTCTCTCATCTATGCGATGTCCTCCCATGAAGCTATGACCTCATTGTAGCAATCTCACTAGACCCTAACTTGGTCTAGCTCTCGAGCTCGAAGGGCCAGGGTCCTATGAGCCAAAATACATATCAGCTCCAAAGCCAGCTATCCATCTGACTCCACCTGTAGAGCATGCCAATCAATAATATGAGACTCATCAGATATATACTTCCTCAAAATAGACACATGAAACACATCATGGATGTGTTAGGCAATTTTTCAGTCATAGCAAAAATTCTTTGAAAATGACTCATTTCCTTGCAAGTTTTCTTGAAGTGTCCTGCCCTGTGTTTTTCATTGTGTCACCATGCTCCAACTCTGATCGCGTCTCCTGAATCACAAAACCCAGGAAGATATTCAAGTTTTAAGGTCTGCAGAAAACAATTCCAAAATCTGCCTAAGTGTCGAAAACCCACAACTTTTTTGAAAACCCATGATGTTTTCGGTCTCACTGCTACCTTTGGGTCTGCGTGAAAATCCTGGATGTTTTTGATCTTTTTCTAAAAACCCTATGTGTTTTTGACCTCACATTCCTTTCCTCTTGCCAGCACTCCTTGTTTGTTAATCATAACTGCGCAAGTGCGATTGGTTGGTGGGACCTGCCTCTTTTCATTACTTGGTGTGGTTAAAGTTTGGATAGGATCGGTGGTTGTCGCATGTTCATATGGTGAAGATGCATGATGTTTATCCTCCATGCTTTTGTGACAACTGTCTGATCCTCCAAAAGGTAAAGCTTCTTTGGTGGTGGTCTCATTGGTGGTTATGTGGCGGCCTATGGTTGGTTGTCGCATGATCACATGTCAAAGTTTTCTGACATGCGATCATGCGACCGGTTGACACTTGTTCTTGGGCCCATTGGTGATGGAAGTATTGTGGTCCTACTATTAGATAAGGAGGATAGCATGGCAGATCTAGTCGTTGGCGCATGATCTCACGGGAGGTTTCAAACCCATGCAATCATGCACCTGCCGTTTGATTTCAAAAGCTTATTTGTAGGTGGGCCCTATGGTAGAGATGACTCGGTGGTTGCAGTGAGTGGTGGTGTGACATGTGCCATTAGGGGGGCCCAAGTCTAAGGTGTGGCGGTTGTTGGTAGGGCTGAGGTGTGGTAAGTAATGGCTTGTAGCATAATCTCATAGCCTTTTTCAAGGCTATGCAATTATGCAACTAACCGCCAGGCTTAGCAGCGGCGGTTATGCGGGGTTGTGAGGTGGTAAAGGGTTGCAAGTGCAGCGTGTCGCATGTTTGCATAGCCCTTCTTCAGGCTATGCAATCATGCGACAACTATTGAGATATTGTCATTGCGGAGTTAGGGTGGGTCCATGGTTACAGTGGTGCTGATGTGCTAGATTCTAATTGGTTGTTGACCGGCTAGCTGTTGGCACCCAAATTCAAATATGATTGTAGGGTTTCTTGTCAGTGTTATCACAGTGAGCTATTTGTGACAAATGTGGTAGCTTAGAATTGATTTTTGCTGGCCCAGTTAGTTTTTCTCAGAGGTTTTGGCAGCACCAATAAACTTATGTGGTTCCCTTATTCATGGGTTTCAATGGTGGTTCTCTATTTTATCTGGCGATTCAGTGAAGGGTGGTCGTGAGATAGCTAAAGTTTTTAGCGGAGGCAGGGTGTTTTTGGCAAACTAATAATAGCATTTGTCACCAGTTCACTAAGTTTAGCTAGGGCCATTTTTTAAAATAAAATCTTAACCCGTGAAATAGAGTAATTGGGCGGTCAGGACTTAAAGATGACTGAGATTTAAATTTTAGCCATTGATTTGCCGCTAAGGCCATAAAGTGACCGTTTAATTTCAATTTCAAATTCTGCGGAGGGTGTCCAATGGCAAAAGTAACCAAAATTCAATTTTTGAGTGGCCAGAGTGGGTAGAATGGATTGTCAAACGCTGCGGAATGGTCTAGGCTACCGTGATAGTTGTAGAGGAGTGTCTTGCCATAGGGGAGTAAATGAAATAGTACCCTGAAATGTGTTGCAGAGGTCAAATGTGGTTGGATTTCTTAGGGTTTGATGATAATTTGGTACTTGGACTAATACAGGGCTAGTTGGCTATTGAAATGGACTATTTGGGCTAGCATGTTGTGGCTTGATCCCTGTCTTCTTTGTGTTAACTCCTCGGTGGGGTTAGGTGGATTTGAATTTTGAGTTGGAAATGATCATTGTGCTTGGATTGTAACCCTGGTATAAAGGGATTTTTATGATCATTCAAGGTCATTGGGAGTTATGTTTTAAAACTTTTCTGGTTGTGAGTCTTTTGCCCAGTCTGAATTGCAATGACCTGTTTTGGTATATTTTGATAATAGAAAGAAAATTGTAGGTCTAAGCTATAGTTTGCAAGCATGGTTCCTTTGGATTGATTGTATACACTTGAGGATTCTTCATACTTAATATAGGCACATGATTCTTATCTCTCCCTTGTGTCAATGTAGATGAATTTTAAACTTTCTAGTTCATTGCATAACAATTTATGTATAGGTCTTCATTCTTGAGTTCTAATCCAGGATTAGATTAAATGATGCTCCAGATGGGACATAGATTTATCTCTTGTCTATGTAGGGATATTCTGTAAGTAGTGGAAGAGATTGTAAATGTGTTTATGGCTTTGAATCTCAAATATATTCTAGTGTGTGTGTGTAGTTTGTCCAAGAAGCCTTGCCTAATGGATGAGGCACTGGCCTAGATGAGTATTTCTTTGTTGACATATCCTGATTGAGGTTGTTATGATTCAAACTTATAAATTAAGAACCATTCCTAAGTTTTCAATATTTGGTTGTCTGAGGTTCTACCCCATAGCAATGGAGAGTCAATGAATGTGTGGTTATTATTTAGTACTTTCTTACTATCCTTTCATCTGTTATTCAAACCCAGTCTTTGGTGTGTGAAGTATAATTTATACTGGGTTAGGTGCACCTGCCTTGGTTTTGTAGAGCCAGAAGTGTAGAGGGCAGTCTTGTCCCTATAGTTGGTCCAGTTGCCTTGCAGAGCTCCCATACTTGGAACTAACCACTCCTAACATTAGTCTCAAGGCATATTGGTAGCCCTAAGTGGCATAAGCATTTTTGAACACCAACAAGATGGTGACTCTGCTAGGGAGAATATAATGAAAACCAATTGAGGAGCTCTGGTTGTTGCTACAAATTTTGCAATATCATATCTTCTGACCAGATTGGTTTGACCCATCCGAGTCACCAACAAGATGGTGACTTTTCTAGGGAGCCATGGTATAGAGTCATTTTTGGTAAAGAAGACATTTCTCATGTTTTGCAAAGTGAGTCAGGTCTATTTTGTCTGTCATTGTCAAGTCTGAAAGTCCTGGTTCCTGAATTATTTTTCAGTAATTTCTCACAATTGGTGAGTGGTGACTTCAAGTTCTTTGACTTGCACCAGTGTGCATATTTGAAGGAAGGCTACAAAGAAAGAGGTGGACTTGCAGTGACAGAGGCAACAGACATTTGGGCTCCTATGACTTACAGTGTTAAGTCAAGAGAGGAATCGTAAGAGGACTCTATGTGGGATGTATTGTGAGTTGCTGATTTGAAGAAGGTCTCAGCTTTCTTTTCTTTCCTCTGCAAGGGGGTGGTAGCTCTACAAAGTGTTAAGGGTGATTTGAAGGTGACTCCAAATCACACATTTCTTGTAGCTGCTCAAATACATCTAGGTATTTCTTAAGAGTTGAAATGTATCCCTATCAAGTGTTAAGCACTGCATAAAGGGATGAGTATTAGTGGGCAGTTCCCCATGGAAGAATATAGGCCCTTTTATTTTGATGGCATTGAAGGTGCCCCTAATAATTTCCTTACTAAGGATGGGTATGAGGAAAATAATGAAGATCAGACATAAGAAAATAGTGTCTCTATTGATCCCATCATGAGTGATACTTACTATGAGAATCTGCTCATCAAGATTGCTACTCTTACGAAGAAGATTGCAGAGAGCAATGCTGAGATCTAGTAGTTAGAGGAGGACAAGAGATTGTTGAGACTGGTGGTTCCTGATGATGTTCATGAGGAGGCTAGTGTTTCTGATGTTGAGTCTCATTATGCTGACAATGCTGATTATGAAGCTAATTTTGAGATCAGTGCATATGAGGATGCTGAATTTGAATCTGAGGATGACAATGTTTCATTTTTGTCTACAGATTGTTCTTCTATCCAATGTTAGGATTCTTGCTTCTTGTCCTAGTTTGATGATGTTCTGTGTGAAGAGGAGAATATTGGATATGATGTGGATGATGATTCCTGCATAGATTGCTTCACATAAAATGGTTTGATGCCAATATTGTCAGTCCTTGTTTCAAACATGGATGATATTTGTAGCATTGAGGGTGAGGCTGAGGGAGATCATATCAAAGCCCAAAGTCCATTAAGTAGTAAAAAGATATCAGCACTCTTGCCTGATGAATTTTGAAGGTATCCACCTTCTGTGGATTTTAATTTGCAGCTCCCCTATGATATAGTCTTTGACACTAATAATGAGGCTAGTGTTTAGAGTGATCTTGATGACCCATGTATACAGAATTCCCCCTCTGGTAGTGACTTTTCAGAAGAAGAGGTTGAAGACCATAACAATGTGTTTTCCTGTTATGAGGATTATTGTGATGAGAAAGTTTCTTGTTCATTTTCTATTCCTTCTTCTGCCAGATATGATAGTGAAGAAGGCCTTCACTTGGTTCATGATGCAGTCAGTGAAGACATCATGGAGGAATCAAGTTGCTCAGTGGCTGAGGATGTATGAAGGTAAATTAGAAGATTCAAGTCCTTCTCAGCCAGGTACTTTTATAGTAATGCATGATGATCGGTATGTTTTATTTCCTGATGCATTACTAGCTGATATTTTTACTTCCAGTCAGCAGGGAGAAGTAAGTGATGTTCCTTACTTCTTAGAATATGAATGTGAGTATGATGGTTGTGACTGGAAGAACATGGGTAGTGACCAGCATAGTTTCATTCTTTAGCCCATGAATATTCACATATGTTTGCAGCAAGGTGGTCATGAAATTTTTAGGTGGCTGGTTGCATATGTTGATGAAAATTAGACCTTTGATTCAGGAGGGTTTTTTATTTTCTTTTGGTGGCCCGGGGCCACTTTGTAAAGTTCTGATCTTGTAAATTTTGTAAATATTCTTCCCTTTCTACTGTGTGTTTCCTTTCCTAGTTCAGTTGCTAGTTTTTGTGGTTCCTTGTTTTGTCCAGTGGGTGGTCTGCTTCTTCCTATAAATCTAAGGTCCTCATTGTATCTGCAGGAGATACATGTCCCCAACTAGAGCCATTGTTAGGCCATTTTTCTATCATAGAAAAAATCCTTTGAAAATGGCCCATTTCCTTGCAAGTTTTCTTGAAGTGTCCTACCCTGTGTTCTTCATTATGTCACCATGCTCCAGCTTTGATCGTATCTCCTGAATCGCAAAACCCAAGGAGATATTCAAGTTTTAAGGTTTGTAGGAAACAATTCCAAAATCTGCCTAAGTGTTTGAAACCCACAATATTTTTGAAAACCCATGATGTTTTCGGTCTCCCTACTACCTTTGGGTCTACGTGAAAACCTTGCATATTTTTTATCTTTTGCTAAAAACCCTATGTGTTTTCGACCTCAAATTTCTTTCCTCTTGCCAGCACTCCTTGTTTGTCAGTCATAACTGCGTAGGTGTGATTGGTTGGTGGGACCTGCCTCTTTTCATTGCCTGGTGTGGTTAAAGTTTGGATAGGATCAGTGGTTGTTGAATGTTCACATGGTGAAGATGCATGACATTTATTCTCCATGCTTTTGCGACAACCATCCAATCCTCCATAAGGTAAAGCTTCTTTGGTGGTGGTCCCATTGGTGGTTATGTGGCAGCCTATGGTTGGTTGTTGCATGATTGCATGTCAAAGTTTTCTGACATGCAATCATGTGATGGAAGTGTTGTGGTCCCGCTGTTAGATGAGGAGGATAGCATGGCCGATCCAGTGGTTGGTGCATGATCTCATGGGAGGTTTCAAACCCATGCAATCATGTGCCTACCGTTCGATTTCCAAGGCTTATTTGCAGGTGGGTCATCTGGTAGAGATGACTCGGCAGTTACAGTGAGTGGTGGTGTTACATGTGGCATTAAGGGTCCCAAGTCTAAGCTGTGGTTGTTGTTGGCAGGGCTGAGGCATGGTAAGTAATGGTTTTTTGCATGATCTCATAGCCTTTTTCAGGGCTATGCGATCATGCAACTAATCGCCAGGATTAGTGGTGGTGGTTATGTGGAGTTGTGAGGTGGTAAAGGGTTGTAGGTGCAATGTGTCACATGTTTGCATAGCCCTTCTCTGGGCTATGCGATCATGCAAAAACTATTGAGATATCATCATTGCAGAGTTAGGGTAGGTCCACGGTGCCAATGGTGCTGACGTGCTAGATTCTAATTGGCTGTTGACCGGCTAGCCGTTGGCACCCAAATTCAAATATGATTGCATGGTTTCTTATCAGTGTTTTCATAGTGAGCTATTTGCGACAAGTGTGGTAGCTCAAAATTTATTTTTGTGGGCCCAGTCAGTTTTTCTTAGACATTTTGGCAACACCGATAAAGTTATGTGGTTCGCTTATTCTCAAGTTTCAGTGGTGGTTCTCTATTTTTTCTGGTGATTCAGCGAAGGGTGGTCGCAAGATCACAAAATTTTTTAGTGGAGGTAGGCTATTTTTGGTGAACTAACGATAGCATTTGTCGCCAGTTCACTAAGTTTAGCTGGGGCCATTTTTTAAAGTAAAATCTTAACCCGCGAAATAGAGTAATCGGGTGGTCAGGACTTAAAGTTGACTAAGATTTAAATGTTAGCCACTGATTTGCCACTGAGGCCATAAAGTGACTGTTTAATTTCAATTTTGAATTATCCAGAGGTTGTGCAATGATAGAAGTACCCAAAATTCAATTTTTGAGCAGCCAGAGTGGGTAGAATGGATTGTCAAATGCTGCAGAATGGTCCAAGCTGCCATGATAGTTGCAGAGGGGTGTCTTGCCATAGGGGAGTAAATGAAACAGTACCTTGAAATCTATTGCAGAGGTCAAATGTGGCTGGATTTATTAGGGTTTGATGATAATTTCATACTTGGACCAGTACAGGGCTAGTTGGCTATTGAAATGGACTGTTTGGGCTAGCATGCTGCGGCTTGATCCCTGTCTTGTTTGTGTTAACTCCTTGGTGGGGCTAGGTGGATTTGAATTTTGAGTTGGAAATGATCATTGTGCTTGGATTGTAACCTTGGTATAAAGATATTTTTATGATCATTCGAGGTCATTGGGAGTTAGGTTTTCAAACTTTTCTGGTTGTGAGTCTTCTATCGAGTCTAAATTGTAATGATCTATTTTGGTATATTTTGACAATAGAAAGAAAATTGTAGGTCTAAGCTGTAGTTTGCAAGCATGGTTCCTTTGCATTGATTGTATACACTTGAGGATTCTTCATACTTAATACAGGCACATGATTCTTATCTCTCCCTTGTGTCAACGTAGATGAATTTTAAACTTTCTAGTTCATTGCATAATAATTTATGTATAGGTCTTCATTCTTGTGTTCTAATCTAGGATTAGATTAAATGATGCTCCAGATGGGACATAGATTTATCTCTTGTCTATGTAGTGATATTCTGTAAGTAGTAGAGGATATTTTAAATGTGTTTATGGCTTTAAATCTCATATATATTTTGGTGTGTGTGTTTAGTTTGTCCAAGAAGCCTTGCCTAATGGATGAGGCATTGGCCTAGATGAGTATTTCTTTGTTGACATATCCTAATTGAGGTTGTTATGATTCAAACTTATAAATTAAGAACCATTCCTAAGTTTTCAATATTTGGTTGTCTGAGGTTCTACCCCATAGTAATGGAGAGTCAATGAATGTGTGGTTATCATTTAGTACTTTCTTACTATCCTTTCATCTGTTATTCAAACCCAGTCTTTGGTGTGTGAAGTATAATTTATACTGGGTTAGGTGCACCTGCCTTGGTTTTGCAGAGCCAGAAGTGTAGAGGGCAGTCTTGTCCCTATAGTTGGTCCAGTTGCCTTGCAGAGCTCCCATACTTGGAACTAACCACTCCTAACATTAGTCTCAAGGCATATTGGTAGCCCTAAGTGGTATAAGCATTTTTTAACACCAACAAGATGTGCGATAGGCTAGGTGGAAAAGCTAAATAGTATGCTACTACGCCTATCCTCTCCAAAATCTCAAAAGGTCCAAAAAAGTGAGGGGCTAGCTTAGAACCCTTTCCAAAATGGATTGGGATCTTATGTGGCCAAACTCTCAAAAAGACTATGTCACCTATCATATACTCTATGTCAATCCTCTCAGCATCTACATACTTCTTTTGTCGATCCTGGGCCTCTCTAAGATGCTGCCTGATCAGATCTACCTACTGCTCCATCTATCTGACCAACTCTGGATCAATGGAAACTCTATCCTCAATCTTGTCCCAACTCAATGGTGTTTTGCAAGGTCTTCCATACAAGGCCTGATATGGAGACATACCCAAGGATGAATTATGCCCATTATTATAGGAAAAATCTACTAAATGTAGGTACTCCTCCCACCTAACCTGATGATCCATCACATACATGCATAGTGTTGGAGCTTTTTCTTGTAGGACCAAACTTGAATCAATAGATGGGCTTGGATCTCAAGCCAGGCACTCAAGTTTGACAAGAAAACAATAAACTTGATGAGGATTGAAAGGAATCCTCCTTCTTCTTTGAGCTCCACATCACTCAAGTGGGTATTGCCTTATTTGCACACTTAAGACACCTTAAGATAAACAATAGGTCCATAGATAGATTATTGTGGAATAATCTTCAAACCCCTTTAGGTAACTTGTACCCCAATGAAGCTAATTCACATGAAATAGCCCTACTTGTACATAATGAGTCTGAAGACTAGAAAGGACCTCCTACTACTACTACCTACATGAAAGGGAAAAGTATTTGATTTGATGTTGGGTTGGAAGGGCTCTTGACATACCCTAAGTCTCTCATAGACTAGTGCCTTATCCAATGGGTAGCAGAGTCAAATACAACACTACAAAAAAGAGCTATGAGACAAGAAAACAATACATTCTAATATGCTGATGCCTTACACCAAACATACACCATCAACCAGATCATACTTTAATAATCCACTTGTGTACCCAAATGTGTTATCACCCATTCAAAGGATTTTAACCCTCCCCTTAGAAGAGACCTATAAACAAGAAATACACTGACCAACATCCAATGGAAGACAAACATGAGATACCCTTGATACCCCAGTTCATACACACTCAGAAACTAGTCCTAGACCTAGTTGTTTCTGCGAAAATAACTCTATTGCAAACACATAGGGAATGCATATACAAAGATCACAACACCCTTGATGCCATAATCAATAAATCTAAAACCCAAAATGGAGACAATCTAATGACAGTAGAAACATATTGGATCTCATACATAAGACAAAATAATTACAATACATATCATATTCTCTGAGCCAACAAAAGAAGAAAGAACACTTTATATGTAGAGAAGTAGAGAAAATCTATAGGAAAAAGACCCTTCATGAAACCAGTTCTCCTCAAAATTGTAGATGAAGGAACCCTTACAAAATCAAAACTTTGACTATTTATACCACTAGCTGCCTTGGAATCTCAAAAGAATTTAGGATGCAACAAGCTTCAGACAGCTAGGTTTAGGGTATCAACAACTACACCAACCCTAATTACAACAAAAATTACTGCAAGGGTAGGAAACCAAGCAATCTTGGAGAAATAGATCTAGAAAGATCCACAATCATCAAAATCTATGAGATCAGGATAGAGAACCAAGAAATTAGCCATAAAAACTAGACTGTCCAGCCACCTACAGCACAAAACTATCCCTCATAGTACAACAAAACATCCTACAACAATCGATCATGGCAACCTGGACCACACTGCAACCATCTGAAAGTCATTTTCCGCCAACCTTGGTCATTTGATCAATAAATTTTAGTCCTTTCTATCATGGAAAACCCTCTGCAAATTTGAATTTGAACTATAATGGTCACTTTATGGCTCAAGCTGCAAATCAGCGGCCCTCATTCAAATTTGAACCAACTTTATATCATGACCATCAGATTCTTTAATCTCACAGGCTTTATGATTTACTTTTTAATATAACCCCAGTCACATTTAACGAATTGGCAACAAAAGGTTTCTGCTAGTTCATGAAACGCTTTATGTCACCTCCAAAAATTTTAGCAACTACGCGACCTTCTTTTGCTAAATCACCCATCATTTTGGATCACCGCCTATTCCTCTTGTGAATGAGTGAAACCCTTGAAAATTTATCAGACCGCCAAAACTTTATCGGGACTACTAGACTCCTAGACCCCACCTAGGCCTGCTTGATGCCATCTGTCACCACCGCATTCATTGTTGCGGCCTGGCCATCACTAACAAAGGACCCACTGCAAAGCTTCCCCCTTTAGTGAAGATCAATGGCTGTCGTTATACCACACATTTAACTATCGTGCATCTTACCCCAGTGGTATAGCGACAATCGCAAGATCCTATAGCATATTAACTCCCCTGAGACCGGTGGACCCACTTTTCATAAGCTTTAGATCAGATGGTGGTTTTATAATCTCATAGCCTTGAGAGATCCCTTAGGATCTTATGCTGACCACTTGATCATCCATAGTGACATCCCTTAGAATCTTTCAGGCCCACTAACATAATCCTTATCATCCTCTAGCTTAGCGAATAAGAACACGACACCTCAGTGATGAATCATCAGACAGTCCTACCATTCTCAGAAAACTTTTACCCTTTAAGAAGTATTTGGTGAATCGACGACCAAAGACTTTTGCCAGGTCACAGAAAACTTTATGTTACCACTAGGAAATTTAGCAATTGTGCAAACACTATTCACCCAATTGCCAAGTCTTTAAACTCTTTGCCAAAATATCATGCAAACCAGTGAACAAAGAAGACGTTTGTTGGAACCACCAAAAGGACTGATAAACAAACTAGGCCCACATCAAGAAGATTGAAGGCCATCTCAAAATCGCATAGAGCTAAAAGATTCAATCAGATTATAAGACAATCATTGGATGGAGAATCTTACCCTACCCTGACAACCCTCTGACAGGAAACAAAATCAACAGCTATCACATAATCTCAAGCCTCTGAAAAATTTGATGAGAACTTATGCCATTCATTGATTCTCTTACAAGGCCAGGACCCGCTGACATGTCAGATACCAGGTCCCACTGACAACTGCCAACACACTAAATCATAGACCAATAAAAAACTACCAACTATGCATATGTGTCAATAGACCCACTTGTTTGAGAAGCTCTGCCATAAAGGAGAATCAATGGCCATCGCAAAAGTGCATAGCTCTCACACATCTCTTGAGAATATATGATCACCATTAGATTGAGATGGTGTTAGAAAGCCTGGGCCCGGAGACCACATGAACACATGACTAAAGAAAAGAAACCACCATGCCAAGTCACTAACTGTTAAGAGATAAGCCATCAGGAACAGGAGAATATGCAAACACCATGTTCGCCCAATCGTTGGAAGAAAAGATAACTGCCGAGAAACCAAGCGAAGCAGCAACAAACATGCATTCGCTAAATCACTGAACAAAAAGACTAACCACCAGAGGATTAAATGAATAAGTGAAGAATGAGGAAAAGAAATGTGAACATGCATTATATGATCACTTAAGTGGCCAAAAAGGTAATAATGAAATAGAATGGGGATGGGGTGAATTAGGGCTTTCTCACTACAATGGTTAGATTTTTGAATTTTTGCTTAGGGTTTATGCCAAAGACCTAGAAACAACTGCAGAGACTATGGGAAAAGGGCTAAGGCCATGAAATTTTTTGCAGGTGCAGGCCATTTTCTAAAGATTTTTTACATTGTCATGAAAGTGGGCTAACATTGGCTCTAGTTGGGGATGATGGGCAACTTGTGTCCCTATAAGAATTCAGATCTCTAGGTGAGTAGACCATCCACAAAACAAAAATAGGGACCCTCATAAAAACTAGCAACCAAACAAGAAAGCAGGAAATGGGAAAGGGAAAGACAATTGTACAAGGATTTACAATTTTTACAAAAATTATACAATTTTATTCAGTGGCCCCAGGCCACTAAAAGAAAATCAATGCCCCTCCTGAATCAAAAATCTGATTCTCATCTACATATGTGGTGAGACACTTGAAATTATCTTGACCATCTAGTTGCCAACATATGTGAGTAACCATAGGTGAAAAAATGAAACTATAATGATCACTGCCCATGTTTTTCTAGTCATAATCATCCTCATACTCATATTTTGAGAAGTAAGGAACATCATTCACTTCTTCTTGTGGACTGGAAATAAAAAATTTCATATAGTAATGCATCAGAAAATAAAGCATACTGATTGTTATGCACTACCCAAGAATTACCTGGCTGAAAAGGACCTGGATCCTTTGATTTTCCTTCATGAACTGCTTCAGCCACTAAGCAACTTGGTTCCTCCCCGGTGTCATCATGAACTGGATCATGAACCAAGTGAAGGTCAATGTCATAAACATTGTGACAGGGGAGCAACTGATATGTATAGTCATGTGCATCAAAAAATGTTCTGTCCCAATTATTGAAGACAAGGTCCTTAATACTGTCACCATAATTATCATATTTATCAAAAGAAGGAAAAGGGTTTGAACAAGGAACTTTTTCATCAATAGAATTCTTATGATAGGAGAACACACTGTCATGTCCTTCAACCTCTTCTTTTTTATAGTCACTACATGAGGAGGGCTCTGGTATGCATGAGTCATCAAGAATAAGCACCTGTTGCATCTTGTCTGCATTTGACAAACCCAAAAAATGTCGACAGGTGGGAGGGAGAACATCAATACATTTGCCATGAGCATGTGGAAATTGAGTAACTAACTAGCCATCCTTCCATGGCCTAGCAAAAGATCTAGAATCAGGACAAGACTCAAAATCTATACAACTTTCCCAATCAGTACTCAAAACCATATCAGGGACATTAGCATTACTTGAAGATGAAAATACACTGGTGACCTCATCAACTGATGAATCATACTAGACCTGGTTGTCATCTAGCAGTGTTGGGGCAACAAAAGGATTAGAAGCACACATGTCAAAATCAGATCTCAATGACTCATGCTCTCAGTCAAAATCAATGTGTGTTGGTTGTAAGAACTCAGAGCCATCTCTCCCTAAATATCTGAGATATTCACAAGACAAGAAATCTAAAATTTGTTCACTATGAAGTGAACAATTGTCTCTAGCATCACCTTCCTCTAATAATTAGTCATCAGCAACGTCTTCATTCATCCAATCCTCTTCTTCATCTGACTGACTACACAAATCTTCTGCCCCATATTGAGAAAGAGAATCACTCTCATGATTACAAGAAAGAGTGTCAGCACTTGACACATCTCCTTCATAGGTTCCATCATTCTCAATAACATTACTACTAGACACAACCCCAAATGTATCTTCAAGATCAAGATCAACATCATTAAGTATCCACTCCCTAAGATGCTCATAACACTCTTTATACAAGGAGGCTGACCAATGGGTTGATTCAAGAAAACAAAGCTCCAAAAACAAGCCAATGAACACAGCCTCTGGAAACTCAATACCTCCTGGAAGCAAATCATATGCTTAACAAAACTTGTCATAGAAAAAAGGTATTGACAACTCCTTTCTATTTCCCACTTTCAATCTCACCAATCTTATGCAATCCCTCTGGATGCCTTGATCTAATAATGCAAGCTCCTCCTCAAGCTTACCCATTACAACTTAATGCACTACTTCCATAAATTTTGTGAAAATACAACTGAAAACTTGAAGTATGCAAACCTCTACTCACATCTTGTCCTTTTCTTAGTGCTTGATCACTTAATAAGGAGACATTTCAGATCTTTGAGAAATACCTGAGAGTTTTGTAGCAGAAGACTTTGTTGACTCGAAGGCAGGGTAGATCTAGAGCTTACCATGCAGCTCCATCACATTCTTTGCAATGTAGAGTCACCACCTCCTTGAAGAGGAAAATAATGCACTTATTCTTGTTTCTTCTTCCAATCAACACAAAACTCCACCAAGTAGACATGCACTATTTATCAGAAGATGCACTAATCAAACAAAGAAATCAAAGCCACCACTCAACACTTAGTAAGAAAATTTTACAAATGTATTTTTTCTATTTGATTCTTTGATCATTTAACCAGACTTTGGACTCATTCAACAAAGAAAGGAATTGGACATCTTAAACTTGTTGTCTTTTATTCTTTCCCCAGTAGAGTCACCAATTTGTTGGAGCATTTTCTTGCAGGACCAAACTTGAATCAATAGATGGGCTTGGATCTCGGGTCAGGCACTCAAGTTTGATAAGAAAACAATCCAATTGATGAGGATTGAAAGGAATCCTCCTTCTTTGAGCTCCACATCACTTAGGCAGGTATTGCCTTATCTGCACACTCAAGACACCTTAAGATAAACAATAGGCTTGCAGATAGATTATTATGGAATAATCTTCAAGCCCCTTCAGGTAAATTGTACCCCAATGAAGCCAATTCACATGCAATAGCCCTAATTGCAAAGAATGAGCCTCAAGACTAGAAAGGACCTCCTACTACTACTACCAATATGAAAGGGAAAAGTATTTGATTTGATGTTGGGTTGGAAGGGCTCCTGAGATACCCTAAGTCTCTCATAGACTAGTGCCTTATCCAATGGGCAACATAGTCAAATACATCACTGCAACAAAGAGCTATGAGACAAGAAAATGATACATTCTAATATGTTGAAGCCTTACACCAAACATACACCATCAACTAGATCATACTTTAACAATCCACTTGTGTACCCAAATGTGTTATCACCCATTCAAAGGATTTTAACCCTCCCCTTAGAAGAGACAAATAAACAAGCAATACATTGACCAACATCCACTGGAAGACAAACAAGAGATACCCTTGATACCCCAGTTCATACACACCCAAAAACTAGTCCTAGACCTAGTTGTTTATGTGAAAACAACTCTATTGCAGACACATAGGAAATGCATATAGAAAGATCATAACACCCTTGATGCCATAATCAATAAATCTAAAACCCAAGATGGAGACAATTTGATGACAGTAGAGACATATTGGATCTTATACATAAGACAAAATAATTACAATACATATCATATTCTCTGAGCCAACAAAAGAAGAAAGAACACCTTATATGCAGAGAAGTAGAGAAAATCTACAGGGAAAAGACCCTTCATGGAACCAGTTTTCCTCAAAATTATAGAAGAAGGAACCCTTACAAAATCAAAACTTTGACTATTTATACCACTAGCTACCTTGAAATCCCAAAAGAATTTAGGATGCAACAAGCTTTAGATAGCTAGGTTTAGGGTTTCAACAACTACACCAACCCTAATTACAACAAAAATTAATACAGGGGCAGGAAACCAAGCAATCTCAGAGAAAAAGATCTAGAAAGATCTGCAATCATGAAAATCTATGAGATCAGGACAGAGAACCAAGAAATTAGCCATAAAAACCAGTCTGTCTGGCCACCTGTAGCACAAAACCATCCCTCATAGTACAACAAAACATCCTGCAAAAATCGATCATGGCAACCTGGACCACACTGCAACCATCTGAAAGTCATTTTCCACCAACGTTGGTCATTTGATCAATAAATTTTAGTCCTTTCTATCGTGGAAAACCCTCTACAAATTTGAATTTGAACTATAATGGTCACTTTATGGCTCAAGCCACAAATCGGTCACGCTCATTCAAATTTGAACCAACTTTATATCGTGACCATCAAATTCTTTTATCTCATAGGCTTTATGATTTACTTTTGAATGTAACCCCAGTCACATTTAGCGAACTAGTGATAGAAGGTTTCCTCTAGTTCACAAAACACTTTATGTCACCGCCAAAAATTTTAGTGACTATGCAACCTTCTTTCACTGAATCGCCCATCATTTTGGATCACCACCAATTCCTCTTGCAAATGAGTGAAACCCTTGAAAATTTATCAGACCGCCAAAACTTTATCGGGACCGCTAGACTCCTAGACCCCACCTAGGTCTGCTTTATGCCATCTATCACCACCTCATTCACCACTGCGGCCTGGTCATCACTAACAAAGGACCCACCACAAAGCTTCCCCCTTTAGTTAAGATCAATGCTATCATTATACCGTGCATTTAACTATCTTGCATCTTACCCTAGTGGTATAGTGACAACTACAAGATCCTGTAGCATATTAACTCCCCTGAGACCGGCAGACCCACTTTTCATAAGCTTTAGATTAGATGACAAGCTTATAATCTCATACCCCTGACAGATCCCTTAAGATCTTACACCGACCACTCGATCATCCATACTGGCATCGCTTAGCATCTTTCAGGCCCACTGACATAATCCTTATCATCCTCCAGCTCAGTGAATAAGAACATGACACCTCAGTGATGAATCATCAGACGGTCCTACCATTCTCAACAAAATTTTACCCTTTAATTAGTATTTGGAAAATTGGCGACTGAAGACTTTCACCAGGTCGCAAAAAACTTTATGTTACCACTAGGAAATTTAGCGATTGTGCGAACATTGTTTGCCCAATCGCCAAGTCTTTAAACTCTTTGCCAAAATATCATGCGGACTAGTGAACAAAGTAGATGTTTGGTGGAACCACTAAAAGGGCTAATAAACAAATTGGGCCCACATCAAGAAGATCAATGGCCGTCTCAAAAGTGCATAGATCGAAAAGATTCGATCAACTTATAAGACAACCATCAGATGGAGAATCTTACCCTACCCTAACAACCCTCTGATAGGAAATGAAATCAACGACTGTCACATAATCTCAAGCCTCTGACAAATTCGATGAGAACTTGTGTCATTCATCAATTCTCTGACAAGGTCAAGACCCGCTGACACGCTAGATACTAGGTCCCACTGACAACTTCCAACACATTAAATCATAGACCAATAAAAAATTGCCAACTGTGCATACGTGTCAACTGACCCACCTGTTTGAGAAGCTCTACCATAAAGGAGAATCAATGGCCGTCACAAAAGTGCATAGCTCTGACACATCTCTTGAGAATATACGACCACTGTTAGATTAAGATGGTGTCAGAAAGCCTGGGCCCAGAGACCACGCAAACATGTGACTAAAGAAAAGAAACCACCATGCCAGGTCACTAACTATTAAGAGATAAGCCATCAGGAATAGGAGAATACATGAACACTATGTTCACCCAATCATTGGAAGAAAAGATAATCGCCGAGAAACCAAGTGAACTAATGACAAACATGCATTCACTAAATCACCAAACAAAAAGACTAACTACCAAAGGATTAAATGAATAAGCAACCAACGAGGAAAAGAAATGCGCACATGCATTATATGATCACTTAAGTGGCCAAAAAGGTAATAAAAAAATGGAATGAGGCTGGGGTGAATTAGGGCTTTCTCACTACAATGGTTAGATTTTTGAATTTTTTCTTAGGGTTTATGCTAGAGACCTAGAATCAACTACAGAGACTAGGGTAAAAGCACTAAGGCCATGAAATTTTTTTTAGGTGCAAGCCATTTTCTAAAGATTTTTTACATTTTCATGAAAATGTGCTAACACGTAGCATGTCCTCTAACACTTGATTAACCCTCTCAGTCTGACCATCTGTCTCTGGGTGATATGCTATGCTAAAATTGAGCCCAGTCCCCAAAGTGGTCTGTAGCTCTCTCCAAAAAGATGAAGTAAAGAGTGAGTCCCTGTCTGATATGATCATATGTGGAATGCCATGAAGTCCAAAAATATCCCTCAAAAATACTTATGCCACTGCAGGTGCTGTAAAAGTGGTACTTATGGGTGAGAAGTGGGCTACTTTAGTCAACCTATCCACCATCACCATAATGGAATCATGGTGACAAGATGACATAGGAAGACCGACTATAAAATCCATAGATATAATGTCCCACTTCCACTCTGGTATCTCATGAGACTATAGAATTCCACTTGGATGATG
This sequence comes from Chamaecyparis obtusa, assembly GCA_027943335.1. Classification (NCBI taxonomy): domain Eukaryota; kingdom Viridiplantae; phylum Streptophyta; class Pinopsida; order Cupressales; family Cupressaceae; genus Chamaecyparis; species Chamaecyparis obtusa. Next base: position 70,718 of record BSBK01003484.1, read on the forward strand.
GTGCTCCACCTTAACCCACCGACACTCTAAGAATCTAGCCACTATCTTAGCAATGTGTGTCCTTAAACTTGACCAATGATATAGTTGTCTCAAATCTACATGTAACTTCTTAACTCTAGGGTGTGCTACATAAGGGGCTCTATGAGCCTTGAGAATAATGAAATCATGCAACCCTCCAGAAGAAGGTACATAAATACATCCTCTATGGTGAAGAAGGCCATCGGACTCTAGTGTGAAATTTGTGAACTTCCCCTCTAGAGGTCTCTGATCCTGAACCATATGTCTAACCTCAAAATAGAAGGCATCCTCCTATAAGTGTTGTAGTATGCACCCTCTCAAATCTGTACTAGTAGTCATAGCTAAGAGCTCATGACATCTCCTACTCAAGGCATCTACTACCACATTCTCTTTACCCTTGATGTAGTGAATGTCAAAGTCATACTCCCATAGGAACTCCATCCATCTCCTCTATCTAGCATTGACGTTCAACTGTGTGAATATATACTAGAGACTATGATGATCTGAATGAAGCTCAAATTTGTGGCCCAATAAGAAATGTCACCAACTCATCAAAGCATGTACCACTGCTGCTAGCTCAAGGTCATGGGTGGGATAATTAATCTCATGAGTGTTGAGCTTTCTGGACTCATAGGCAATAGCCTGACCATCCTACATCAGTATAGCCCCAATCCCATTTAAAGATGCATCTATGCATACCACAAAATTTTCTGAAGGATCAAGTACCGCAAGTATAGGTGTATTGGTAAGTGCTCTCTTGAGCTCCTAAAAATCTCTCTCACACCTCTTTGTCCACTTAAAATTCTTCCCTTTCCTCTGAAGGGAAGTGATGGGATGGGCCACTCTAGAGAAACCCTCAACAAATCATCTGTAATAGCCTGCAAGGCCCATGAAGCTCCTAACCTCTATCACACCAGTGGGTGCTAGCCAATCCATAATCACCCTAATCTTCGATGGGTCAACTAAGATCCCATCTCCTGATATCACATGGCCTAAGTAGTGAACCTCTGTCCTGAAGAATGCACACTTTGACAAGCTACCGTACAATTGATTATCTCTCAAGCACTACAAGACTTGTCTCAAATGCTCCTCATGCTCATGCTCATCTCATGAGTATATCAATATGTCATCCAGGAATATCACCACAAATCTATCTACAAATGAATGAAATACTCCATTCATGAGACTCATGAATACAGCTGGAGCATTCATCAGTCCAAAAGGTACCACCATGAACTCATAGTACCCATATCATGTGTGAAAAGCTATCTTGTGAATGTCCCTATCCATGATCCTCAACTGGTGATATCCCAACTTCAAGTCTATCTTTGAGAACACTCAGGCTCTCTAAATCTAATCAAATAAATCATCAATCCTAGGAAGGGGATACCGATTCTTGATGGTCACCTTGTTCAGCTGTCGGTAATCCATGCACAACCTAAGAGATCCATCCTTCTTCTTAATGAAGGTGACAGGTGCACCCCATGGAGATACACTAGGATGAATGTGCCCTTTCTCCAAGAGCTCCTCTAACTGAATCTTGAGCTCACTGAGCTCATGTGTGTCCATCCTATAGGGTGCTCTAGAAATAGGCTCTACTCTAGGCACGAGGTCAATATTAAGGTCCACTACTCTAGATGGTAGCATACCAAGTAACTATGATGGAAATACATCTGCAAACTCTTGAAGGATAGGGTGGTCATCAAGAGAAGTCTCCTTCTCTACCTCCTCCTCTCTATCATTGATGGTGATAGCATATAACTGACATCCCTTCCACAAGCACCACTTAAGCTGCATAGCAAAAATCATACGAAGGGATATAGGTCTCTAAACTCTTGTAATAACTAAGGTCACCCCATCATCATCCAAACACTCTACTATCTTTTGTCTACAGTCCACCTTGGCTCTGTGGGAATAGAGCCAATCTATACCAAGAACAACATCATATGATCCTAGTGGTGTGACATGAAGGTCAAATGAGGTGATAAAGTCCCTAATCTACAACTATAAACCTCTCACCATGGAACTAATAGATACCCTAGCACCTAAGGCTAAATCAACCTCCCAACTAACATCATGTCTAGCTGCCACTAGCTTGCATCGCTCCACTATATAAGGTGAAATGAAAGAGTTGGTAGCTCCTAAATCAAATAGGATAGAAACACTACTACCTCTGATCGTGCCTACAACCTCAATGACTGTGGCTTGGTGCTCAGCCTGGTGGTTATTAACCACCATAAAAACTCTATGTGCTCTACCCATGTCTCCTATAGTAGGCTCAGAAGCTACCACTCTCTAACTACCTGCTGAGCAGCCTGTAGGACAATCCCTAGCTATGTGCCCCATGGCACTACATGTATAGCATGGTCCTCTAGCCTACAGCTATATACCCTAAGGCCTAGACTACTGCTGCCCTCATGTAGTATTGGACCCATTGAATCCACCTCTGGAAGCTTGGGATTGTCCCCTCTAATCTCATCGAGATCCCTATTAGTGCCACCTCTTGGGCTTAGAGCCCTATTGTCCCTGGGAAGATCTCTATCTCTAGTTTTGCTAAGATTGCTATGACTACTATGTTAGGATTAACAAGGTAGAAATAACAATTATGTGCAAATATAACTAATATCAGAAAATAATAAACCACATAGAATAGAACACAAGACACACAGATTTAACGTGGTTCACCTAATCCCTGGGCTGCATCCACCAACAGTGAGTCTAATATTATTATTATCCAGTGATTACAACCTGATTACAATCCATAATCCCTTACAACCCAATTCTACCACAAGTACTAAAATCATACATAATGAAAATCCCTAACCCTAAGCCATATTATACAATATTTTCCCACTTTAGGGTTAGAATGAGTTATAAGTAGTTGGCCCAAATAATCAAAAAAGTAGTCGGCCCCGAACCCTGGCAAGGTCAGGAGGAAAAGTGTATAGTACTTTCCTAGATAGTACTTTCCTGATTAGTCACCACAAGCTAACAATCTCCCACTTGGTGACTGATCAGTATCCACACTATACTAAAAAATCTCCCACTTGGAGACTGATCCTGTAGCAATACCGCTACCCACATGAGGCACCCACTGGATTGAACCACCTTGGACTCAGTTGTTCCTTTATTTTGTTTAGTCTAGAAGACCAACTGAAGCTGAACATGAGTTCAACTTCTCGCTTGTTACTACCTTTGTAAACATATATGCTGGATTATCATTAGTATGAATCTTTTCCAGCCTTAACTCTCCATCATCCAAAACTGATCGAATGAAATGGTACCGCAACTGTATGTGTTTTGTCTTTGAGTGCAAAGCAAAATTCTTTGCAAGATGAATGGCACTTTGGTTATCTGTATGTAGAAAATTATCCTTTTGTGGATGTCCCAATTCATCCATGAAGAATTGAAGTCATATCATCTCCTTGGCTGCCTCTGTAGTAGCAACATACTCTGCCTCTGTAGTGGATAAAGCAACCACCTTTTGTAGTCGAGAAATCCAACTCACTGCTGTCCCACCAACAGTAAATATATAACCTATAGTACTCTACCTACTATCTATATCTCCTACCAAATCTGAGTCAACATAGCCTTGTACAGTAGTAGTAGAACCCCCAAAGTGTAAACACTTACTGGATGTGCCTCTCAAATATCTGAGAATCCATTTGACTGCATTCCAATGCTCAATACCAGGGTTACTCATATAACGGCTAACGACTCCCACTGCGTGTGCAATATCTGGCCTAGTACATACCATAGCATACATTAAGCTCCCTACAGCTGAAGCATAAGGTACCTTAGACATTTTAGTCTCTTCTTCTGGTGTCTTGGGACACATATCCTTAGTCAATTTCAAATGACCAGGCAAAGGTGTGCTGACAGCTTTGGCGTTTTCCATAGAGAAACGTTGCAACACCTTCTCAATATAATCAGCCTTAGATAGAGACAATGTCCTATTTTTCCTATCTCTACAAATTTTCATACCAAGGATCTATTTTTCTGCCCCCAAATCCTTCATAGCAAAAGATTTTGCTAACTGTTTTTTCAACCCCTTAATGTGATTCATGTTAGACCCAGCTACAAGCATATCATCAACATATAAACATAAAATAATGTAGCTGTCATCATCCAACCTCTTGAAATAAACACAATGGTCCGAATGACACTGACTATATCCATGCCCATTCATAAAAGTGTCAAATTTAATATACCATTGCCGAGGTGCTTGCTTCAAGCCATATAAACTTTTCTGCAATCTGCACACCAAATTTTCCTTACCCTTGACCTCAAATCCTTGTGGCTGAACCATATATATTTCTTCATCCAAATCACCATGAAGAAAAGCTATTTTAACATCAAGCTAGTCTAAATGAAAATCTTCAGTAGCCACAATACTTAAAACAGTACGAATAGAAGTCATTTTAACAACTGGAGAAAATATCTCATCAAAATCAATACCATGTTTCTGTGCAAATCCTTTTACGACTAATCTGGCTTTAAATCTTTTCATACCTCCATCCTCTTCTTTGATCCTGTAAACCCATTTATTTTGTAAAGCCCTTTTACCTGCAGGTAACTTACATAAATCCCATGTCTGATTTTTCAGCAAAGAGTCCATTTCATCTGTCATTGCAGACTCCCACTGAAGCTTTGTATCCACCTACACAGCTTCATTATAACATTCAGGTTCACCAGCATCTGTTAACAGAATAGAATACAAAGATGGAGAAAATATTTCTGGAGGTCTACTTAGCCTTGTTAACCATCTAACACTCACTGGGGTGTGTGGTATTTGTTGTTTCTGTTGTTGCGGAGCATAAGGAACTATTGGAACATGAACTTGTGGAGTATCATCCAGTACTACATAGTCATTTTCTTTCTTCTCATGCTGCAGCAACATATCTTTGTACAATACTTTCTCATTGAATATGACATCCTTGCTTCTTACAATTTTATGATTTTCAAAATCCCAAAGCCTATAACCAAATTCATCAATGCCATACCCAACAAATACACATTTCTTTGACTTAGCTTCCAGCTTGGTTCTATTTTCAGAATCTATAAGTGCAAAAGCTTCACAACCAAAGGTTTTGAGAAAAGAATAACTCACCTTCTTACCACTCCATGCTTCCTCTGGAATACCACAGTCCAAAGGAGTAGAGGGGCTTCTATTGATTAAATAAATAGCAGTGTTCACTACCTCTGCCCACATATTTTTGGGCAGCCTAGCATGCAACCTCATACTCCTTGCACGCTCCATTATTGTCCTGTTCATGCGTTCAGCCACTCCATTTTCTTGTGGAGTCCTTGGTATAGTTTTCTGCCTACGAATACCATTAGAGGAACAATATTCTTTAAATTTTGTGCTGCAATACTCACCACCATTATTAGATCTGAGTCATTTTAACTTTTTACCAGTCTCATTCTCAACCAAGCATTTCCATTTCTTAAAAGTTTGAAATACATCAGATTTCTGTCTAAGGAAATAAATCCATACTTTTCTTGTTGCATCATCTATAAATATAACATAATACAGAGAGCCATCAAGGGAAGATACCTGAGCTGGTCCCCATACATCTGTATGCACAAGCTCTAATCTCTCATTTTTCTTTTCCTTCCCACTCTTCACAAAACTAACTCTCTTTTGTTTTCCATAAACACAACTTTCACAGAAATCCATATTGACACATTTCAGTCCAAGTAAAACTTTCTTTGAATGAAGTAATTTCATACCTTTTTCACTCATGTGCCTGAGTCTGTTGTGCCACAGTGCTATGTCAGAATCTACAGCAACAGTTTGATGTTCTTCCTGCTCAACTACAACCACTATTCCTGAACATTCATTATCTTTTGAAACAATTAAAGTAGAAGGAACAGTATGACATGTACAAAGATATAAGGTGCCTACTTTCACACCTTTTGCTACTACTAAGGAACCTTTTGAAACCTTCCAATTTTTATCATTAAAAGTAACTGTGCAACCCTCATCACCCAGTTGCCCTGCTGAAATTAAATTCCTACTCAGCCTTGGAACATGTCTTACCTCTTGTAGTAGCCAATGATTCCCATTCTACAACTTAATCTTAATTTTTCCCTTTCCAACAATCTGACAGGGTTCATTATCTCCCAAATAAACTAGCCCAAAATCCCCTTGGACATAATCAACAAAATAACTTCTATGGGGTGTACCATGAAATGAAGCCCCAGAATCTAAAACCCATGAATCATCAATACTTTCTAAGGATAAGAGCAAAGCATCCTCCTCAGATTTGTTACTTACCACATTTGCCTCCTTGTTTCCATCATTTTTGTCTCCTTGATCTTTCTTTCGAGACCAACAATCTTTCTTCTTATGACCTGGTTTTCCACAGTACCAGCAATCATTTGGCCCTTTAGATTCAGACCTCTTTCCCTTTGATTTTCCTCTTGATTTCCCATGATTTCCAGAGTTGTTTCCTCTATCTCTTGTTCTGCCTCTGCTTTCTGTGTTCAATACACTACCCGATGTGGATGCCCCTGAGCTTTTCCTACGAATTTCCTCACTCAATATAACACCAATAACATCATCATACTTTAGGGTATTAGAACCAGAAATAGAATTACTAACAGCCATTACCAAGCCATTCCAGCTTTCTGGCAAAGAACACAAAATCAAGAGAGCCCTAACCTCTTCATCAAAAGTAATTTTAACTAAGGTTAATTAACTTGTAACTATATTAAACTCATTCAAATGATCTGTAACTGATCCACCTTCTACCATTTTCATATGAAATAAATGCTTCATAAGAAATACCTTGTTTGAAGCTGAAGGCTTTTCATACAACTTCGCTAGGGTTTCCATCAGATCTATAGCTATCTTTGCTTCAGTAATATTGAATGCCACCGATTGTGCCAGGCATAGATGAATACTCCCCAGTGCCTTCCTATCCAAAATATCCCAATCCTCCTGAGACATTGATTGCTCTTTCTTGGCTACTCCCTCTAATGGCCGCCATAGATCCTTCTGATAGAGATAATCCTCCATTTGCATCTTCCATAATTGGAAGTTCTGCCCATTAAACTTATCAACCTTCAGCCTACCCTCATCTGTCATTTCTCCCACTTAACCGAGAGACTCTCCCACTAACTCGTGAGACCTACTTCAAAGAATAGATGAAAGAACGAATGAAATAAGCTCACTCTGATACCACTTTTTAGGATTAACAAGGCAAAAATAACAATTATGTGCAAATATAACTAATATCAGAAAATAATAAACCACACAGAATAGAACACAAGACACACAGATTTAACGTGGTTCACCCAATCCCTGGGCTACGTCCACCAATAGTGAGTCCAATATTATTATTATCCAGTGATTACAACCTGATTACAATCCGTAATCCCTTACAACCCAATTCTGCCGCAAGTACTAAAATCATACATAATGAAAATCCCTAACCCTAAGCCATATTATACAATATTTTCCCGCTTTAGGGTTAGAATAAGTTATAAGTAGTCGGCCCAAATAATTGAAAAAGTAGTCGGCCTCAAAAAGTGAATTCAGGAGGAAAAGTGTATAGTACTTTCTTGATTAGTCACCACAAGCTAACATACTACTGCTACTGCTGAGGTTCCCTAGATGACCCTGATGAGTTCTTTTGGTTTCCCTTCCAATGAGACTTTTGGAAACTAGAAGACTGAGATGTGGCATTCTAGTTCTGTGACTGGTCTCGGGCAATGTGAGATCTATTATGGATCTCCTCTGCAATCAGGGCCCTCTCAACTGTATCATGTAGACCCCCTATGGGTACCATCCACACCCTGTCAGCTATAGCATAGTTCAACCCCTTGATAAAGTGGTTGACCTAGAGTTTCTTTTCCTTCATGTAGTCCACATAAGGAAGGAGCTCAAGAAACTTATTCTTGTACTGGGCTACTAACATGCCTCTCTACTGAAGATCATGAAACTCGTTGATGAGATGCTATCTGAAATGCTCTGACATATACCAGGCTCAGAAACTCTCCCAAAAGATATCCCATGTGAGGGTTTCCAAGGTAAGGTGACTCTTAACCTCCTCTTGCTTCCACCAAGTAGAAGCATTCCCTCTTAGCATGTGTACTGAAAAGCATGCCTTAAGGTTTCTCTAGTAAGGTCACAACCCAAAGCAATGCTCAAGGCTTAAAAGCCAGGCCTTTACCTCTGTCCCAGCCATGGATCCTAAAAATTGTGGCAGCTATAATCTGACAAGATCTCTGATCATGTACCCTGTGTCATGAGGTGCTCTCAGATCTACCTCTAGTGGTGGCTCTGGCATGTGCACTGACTTACTCTCATGAACTACCTGCTCTACTAATCATTTAGGAGGGGGACTCCTACTCTGCTCTCAGTTGTCAGCCTGTTGGCCTCCCGGAGGTAATCAGTCCATGATAATACCGACTAGATTCTGCAAGGCATTAAGGATATCCTGATTGGGGTTAGGTGGCGGTGAAGGTGGAGGCCTCCACTTGTCACCTAGCCCCTTAGTTTCTCGCTCATCTCCCTCAACTTTCACAAGTCTACCTCTGGGTATCCACCCATGTCAATGAGCACTACGCATGACTAGAGGCATCCTACACTTAGTTCAAAACAATGGTAAGTTTGGAAAACATAATGGGTCTAAAGGTTCCTATAGTAGAAACTGTGCTCTGATACCAGAATGTCATGCCCAAAAATTTAGGCAAAAACACAACAAAAAATTTATTTTTTTGAACAAACTATAATATACACCTAGGATAACAAGGTTACACAAAAGCCCTTTAACGCGAAGCTTTGGAATCGTAAGCTCACTTGGGCAAGTCACCCAATGACACATAAGGGATCTTGAGGAAAGCGTTGGCATACCTCCATCCCCTACACAGTGGAATTAATTAGGTAATGAGGAAGGAAAAAGAAGTTTAAAAGGAATATCATATTCCAAAGGTTTTGTGACGTACTAGGATAAAATAGTCTATCCTTATGAATTCGCAAGAAGTGATTTAATTCGCTAAGGGATAAATTTAATTAGAAATATCAATTCAAATATTAACCTAGCTAATACTCATATAACCTAAGCTTTTTTCTTTGATTAATAATCTTTAAGATTAACTATTTCATTAATTAAGGTTAATAATGTTAATTAATACATTGAAATATTGTTCCTCCAATTTATACATGTAAAATTCATGTAGAAAATAAGGTTAAGTTTAGTAAGAGACTTTTAGCCAAAAACCATTATAATTAAATTAAATAATAGTTGTACTATTATGTTGTACTTTGAAAATACTACAAGTATGCTAAGTTAGAAGTCTTGATGAATCTTTTAGCATACTTTCCCAGGGTCATTCCCTATGCATGAATCACTGTTTTACTGTGTTTCCTAATTTGCAATTCTGAGAGCCTAACTTTGCCTAATTGCCAAATGCACCATGTTATTTGTCATGAACCCTAATTGTGAAATTATACTCTCTGTATGACAAATAATTAATGCCCTGGTTGCCGATCCCTGGAAGTTTCAATTGGTCAGTTTTAAAAGCCGGTCCAGAGGCAATTTATGTGATTTTTGCAGTACTGACAATTTTAATTGTCAAATGGCTATGTTTGATCATCACTGTCTTCTGGCTTGAATCTTTGTGGGTGGTCTCCTTTGGCCAGTGTGCTTATATGTTGGGTCTCAGCATGTGTGCTTGGTGGTGCTCTCTTGTCAAGACATTTAGTGAATTTTTAAAGCCACATCTGGAGGCCTGTTAGGTGTTATTTAGTCAGTTTGCAGAGGTGTGAAATGGGTTAAGTGGTCATCTTTCTGAAGCACTAGAGGTTGTTGTTGCTAGTACAGAGATGGATTCCTAGTCAAGGATTTTTTACATCATCAACTCCAATTGAGGGGTTGTTGTTAAGGGAGAACACACCATTTGATGACTATGAGGTTGATAGATGACTATTAGAGATAGAAATAAAAGTGGCACTTGGTTCTTGTGGGGATCCCTACCATGGGAGGTATCTTGGTCAAGAGGTTGCAATTAAGGTCCTTAAGCTAGAACATCTTAATGAAGCTCTTGAGCATAAATGTATTCAGAAAACAAAGATCTTACAGAATGTTAAACACAAGGATGTTGTTCGATTCATTGGTGCTTGTACTAAATCACCTCATATATGTATAATTATAGCATATATGTCTAGAGCGGGGTCTTTATGATTACTTGCACAGGTCGCTAGATGGGAGATTAGATCTTATGGCTTCATCGAGCACCCTATTCTTTGGTTGTATAAATTTAACTCTAGTATGAAACTTGAGCACTAAAGTTGGACATTTGAATCAGAGGTCTTAAGGTGCCCCTGGTCTTAATGTCTTCTTAGAAGCTTTATAAAGCAATCACACAATAGTGTGCAATGCCAACAAATTGAGGGAACCCAGTGTTAAAATGAAGGTGAGGAGCACCCACGCACTCACCAAACAAAATGCAAGAAGATAACAAAATTAAATGCAAGTATCAATGGAGGCTCTATTCATTCTAAGTGCCTTGCACAAATATTTGGAGGCCTACATATTTTGAAAATGGGTTGTCTGATTGGTGTGAGGCTGTAGAATGGCACTCACACATCTATATGATGCCAGCCTATGTGTTAAAGCATAGGAGGCTCACACATTTTAGGCTACCAACATATTAGAGGGGCGTGGGTTAAACATGAGGCTCCATACATTTTGATTGTTTTGGAGGCACGCTTTTGAAGGGGCTGCCTATGAAAGAAGATGTTATGCATGAGCAGACTTGGAAGTTGCCACCACACATGGTGACCAAAGGGCCAGTGATGGTGGGATCTCGCAAAGGCAAAATCCATGGCTGCCAGTTCATCAAGGGTTAAAGGGGAGACTGTTGGTTTTAGTACCTTGCATAATGCAAGGCCTCACTTGATGGAAATGTAGGCACACTTTATGAGTGGTTTCCAGTCAATATGGATGCCAATCAATGCATAAGGGAGCTGTTGGCAATAAAAAATACTTGTGCATCTAGCATTGAACATGTCTGATGGCTTCCATGAAATCCAGTTGCTCATGCACATGAGGAGACACCAGTCGACAAGTTTGGGAGCCTCACGCTAATGCTAAGAGAAGAAAGTCATGTAAGGATGCATAGATAGAGGCTTCTGGCACCCATACAGAGGCTCATGCATTTGTTAAAGACTCACAATTCATGCAGGTTAGATAGTGCATGTTGTATGCAATAAAGAATGCATGTACAGTCAACATTGCTCACGCCCTAGAGGAAGACTGCAGCTGATGCAAATAATGGCACATAGGGGGCTGTTTACTAAATATGAAAGCCTCAAAGGTAATGTGTTGGGTTTACACGCATATGAAATGCCTGATCCAGCATGGAGGCTTGCAGATTTTGAATGAATATCAGGTTAACAAGCATGCGCCAAAGGGAGAAAGGAGGCAGCATGAAACAAATATCAAATAGGGGATGCCAGCATTATATTCAATGAGGCTACCAGTCTATACTAAAGCATTGCAATCGGGGGATGCATTAAAGCATAACATGTATTAACAGAGGAGTTTGTAGTGTGCAAACAAGACACACATCATGTGTTTTCTGGTTTAGGCAATCATGAAGGCTCACGATATACACCAAGAGGGCCTATACATTAAGAAGTGCCAGCATAGCATAGGGTGGTGTTGTTTGAGTATACAGGTATGAACTGTGTAAACCATAATAAATGAAAAGAGGCTCACGCATTTGAAATAGTGGACACCTAGCAAATAAAGAGAGACTCACATTTTGTTTTGAGTAAAGTATCCATCGTGGGTTATGTATGATGCCTCATAGAGTGAAATGGAGCCAATGCACTCATGCACTTGGCCCGCACATGCAATGGAAGTGCTAGAAAAATAGAAAAACAAATGAAGACTAGCGTGAATAAGGAAAGGAGCTCGTGCAAAGTAGTGAACTAGAGGTTCATGAAATGGGTGGAGGTGTGCATGATACTTGGAGGCACGGCCTTTTTCATAAAATAGATGCTAGCCATGGTGTTTAGAAGACTGTCTACACAAGTGGGGCATGTGTTTTGTGTTTTCTCTTGTGAAATATAGATTGGAGGCTAGCATTTTTGTGAAGGCCTCATGCAAATGAGATAGAACCCATGCAAACACAAAGGAAGACCTATGCTAATACATATTGAAAACCACACAAACATTTAGAAGCTCATGCAAATGGAGGAGTATCACAGCCAGATAAAAGCCCACATAGGTATTTGCAGGGAGCGCGCAAGACTTGATACCTATAGAAATGATGGATAAAGGGATGTGCGCATATGTTTATGGACTTTGTGCATACCCTGTCATACCTGTGCATACCTTTCCCTTCACATTTGTTGGTTGTGTTTTTGTTTTTGGAGTGTGCTCATTCCTTGGAGATATGGTGCTTCTAACACACCAAGGAAATGAGAAGGAAGTGTGTACCTTGGAATGTTGCTCATAGGTCCAAGAAGGTAAAGACTCAGGAAGTTGTGTAAGTTTCAAATAGGTATTGTGCATTGAAGCTAATATCCCACATTTAGTAGGTGGGCAGTCTTCTTAGTGTTTATGTATCAGGGCACTCAATATGTAACATAAGTAAGAAGCCATAGAGGCATTTGGCAGGCCCTTAGTTGGATGGCTTAATGCAGCGGTGGGACCTCCTAATTTTGGCGTAGGAGTCAAAAGGAGGTTTTAAAACTAGCAAATGAATGATCCCACATTGATGCAAAAATAGGTCTTGAAGGTGTTTAAATACAAGGCAACATACAATGAAGGTAAATTGAAATGGAGGAGGCTCTGCTTGTCTGTGTGACCGCCCAAAGATGCCTCAATTTTTGTGCCAATGGGCCCAAATAGAACATAATATTACAGATGCATGACCGCACTGAGGTGGGAAAGGTGACACATGGAACATGCTCATGAGTTCGCCAGATAAACTAGATGGTTAATAAATGATTCCATGAATTGGAGGTAGCAATCATTCACCAGTTAGCTAGTGGTTAACCCAAATATTTCCATGATCATGCGAGCTTTGGTAGCCAGTTCACCAAATAGCTGGCAGTTTAGCAGAAATATCCCACAATTCAGAGATAAGGATTTTGCTAGGTCACTAGAAAACTTGCTGTTTAGAAAATTCATTTTGTGATCACAAGATTTGCACAGGCGGATCATGAGATTTGCATAGTCACTAGTTTGCTAATTTGTGATAGTCAAGGCAGAATTCATTCCATGAATTGGAGATGGAGCTGTTCGCCAGGTCACCGAATGTAACCCGTGGTCAAGATTTGATTCTGAGAACTAGAGAATTGCTATTTCGCCTAATCGCCAAGCTTAACTGTAGTTAGTGGATTGAATTTGCAAACTATAGAATTCATGTGGTCGCTAGTTCTCTAAATGAAGGTGGTTAGCTTTGAGGTCAATCCAAGTAACTAGTAGCATGAGGACACTTGGCAAAATCTGGTGGCTTCTGTGGCAAAGAATGTGAAAATAATATAAAATTGCAAACTTATAACAGAATTCAGAAAATGATATAGTCTGAACTATAGGCAAAATTGCAAGAATTTAAATGCCATGACCTGCTCACGGATTAATAGCCTGGGAGTTCTTTTTTTTTCATTATATATAAGTGTTATATGTTTCTGGAAAGGTCTCGGAACGAGGAATCTGATGGCAGTGACATTTTTCAGTTTCAGTGATGTGTGTAAGAGTAGTTCAAGTTTGAAATACAAGGATCAGAATCAAATATGAGATCAACTTGGGAATCAGTTACAGGGAGATGAGGAATGTTGAAGATATTTTGTACAAGATGGACAACTGTCAGTTGGTTTCTAAATTGACTCTCAATTGCTATATCTTGGATTTTTCTCATTGTAACAGGGATGTTGAAATTTATGCTGAGGGTAGCTTGCAGGCTTTTGAGTCTTATTTTCTATGTGTCTTTGTCTTGTAAATGTAAAGTTGCAGATAAATGCTAATGAAAACAATGGAATCCCTGTTTAGTTCTTGTCTGATGTCTTTGTATGTATGGTTTCAATTCTTGTGTATTAACTTGTAAGGCATTTTAATATACAAATTACAAGGTATCTGTGGGTTTGAATTTGAGTTTCTTTCAAGGAGAGAATAAGTCTTGAGTTCAAGTTTTGAGAATTCTAGGTTTGCATATGAATGTGATGTCTAGGAATTGGAATGAGAAGAGTGACTTGTAAGGTACTTCACTTGGTTTCTCTGAGTTTGGAGTTAGGGTTTTCTAGGATTTTATATTTGTATGACTTTGTTGCCCAATGAATAAGGCACTGGTCCTAGTTTCCTTTGTAGTTTTCAATATCAAACCATTAAATCATTCCATCTTTAATTTCATGTTTAAAAGCATGAATGTTTAGAATCTATATTGAATAGTATAGACATTATTGGTAATTCATTGAAGAATTGAATCTAGTAGGTTAGCCTACCTAAGTTTTGAACTCGTAGAGAAGAAGGGTGAATATCCTTATCATAATCCACTATTTTTCATGTCTACATAAAGGGTTTAGTGAGAAAGTGTTGTGTATGAAGATCTAATATGTATTAGGTACACCAGCCTGGGTCTGTGGAGCCCAAAGTGTAGGACTTGGTCCTTATCAATTAGCCTTTTCCCTATAAGAATTAGGAATCGAGAGTCTGAGAATTGAGCTTAATAGCTATACAGTGATTCTACATGAAAAAGAACTAACACCACCTACCTAGCTTAGGAATGCTTAAGACTAACTAAGGAGAGAGTGGGGTCCATACTCCACTCAACATGCCACTTCATCAACATGGTGTCAAGTGACACCTCACTAAAACACACATCACAAACACATGTGGCATGCCTTGTGTGCAAAAACATTTATACATTTTCATAAAGATAAAAATTTACTTACAAACATATATTTCAAACATTTTCAACCATATACACATAGGCATCACCTTTACGAAAGAAATCATGATACGACAACATCGTACTCTTCTAGCGTCGACCTTAGTTTCCAACTGATTGCACTTAGATCTTATCTTGTTTCCCCAAATTACAACCATGGCCATGTCCTTGTACGCTCAAATTCAATGTCAGTACATTATAAAATCTTGCATCAATAATCATTTCAAAAATAAAGTAATTAACATCTAACTTGACAAATACATATATATCTGCATTCATAAAATAGTACATAATCCACATAAGCATGTAATCCTAAGCTAAACACAGAACCATGATTCCATCAAGGATCATTATGCTGAAAGATAACAAATGTAGAATTCATATATCATAGATAATCATGGTATCAAAATGAGCATATATAAAGAGTGCGACTAACGTGATCATCATAAAAATCTATACAGACAACCCATAAGGTCCAAATGATAGCATATATAAACCAAAATAGATCAAATGTCTATACTCAAGGTATCATCTTGATGAATCAAATGTAAAATTGAAAGTTGAACTAGGACGGGTCGGGAAAGGACCTCACACAAATGCAAAGTTGCGGTCTATTTTTCAAGTCGCTAGATCTCCATGTTATTCAGCGGTGAATTCTTTTATCCTACGACCTAGTGATTTCAATAGTCATGTGTTCTCTTGGTTCTGGTAGTTACATTTTAAGTGGTCAATGATTGAGTGACACGGTTATCTCTAAGTATCCCAATGAAATGGTTAAGTGATAAAAGGTATGGAAACTTAGCGACAACCATTGGATGAAGTTTTAATTGGCCATGGATGTTTAATCTCATTACTTGACCCAGGTTAAGTAATTCTTCTGGCGACTTGGAGAATAAAGGTGTTCGCACAGTCTCTAGACTTAACCATAGTCAAAGTAAATATTAGGTAACAAGGAGATGTCTTCAGTCGCAAGGTCACCAGATGAGCCTAAGTTAAGATAAAGGTTTCCGGATAGTTCTTATCAACTGCTAACTTAATTTTGATCATGAGTTGGTCTCGTAGTCTCAGAATATAAGTATGGGTTAGAAAATTGTCCAGCGACCTTGAGATTTTCCTTGTCACTCAATTTCATAGCCAAACTCAAGTTAAGTAAGTTGCTTAGTGATGGGGAGACTGTTTTCAATCAGGTAATCACCAAATGATCCAGAGTGAAGAATTGACTGAAGTCAAAAAGCTAAAAAAATATCAGTATCCATTTGCCAGATTTTGTGACATGTCTCTTCCTGATTGGTTGATAAAATAACAAGAATATAAATAAGTAAGCAGACTTGACTATAGTCGCTGAGTCTCGAGAAAATAAATCAAAGGTTTTTCCTATCTTCAGTCGCTGAATCTTTGAATTGGTGAGTCGGGAGGTCTCAAGAAGAAGTTTGAAAAGTCAACAGGCTTCAATGACTAGGAGATTCATTGTGGTCACTAGATCGCTAAAATGGCCTTTTGTCACTAGGTGTCGAGATAAAATTAAAAGGAAATAATTTTGCAATGATTAAGAGATTGACTATAGTTGAAAAGCCTCAAAATGGAAAATTTAAGAAAACACAAGGTCACCCAATCTCTAGATAAATTCAACAAGATTCAAAATATTTAGCGACTATGATAGTTGCCAAATCTCTAGAAGAAATGAAGTCATTTGAGGACTAAAGTTTTCTTTAGTCGCTAGATCTCTGAGAATGTAAAGGAGGCACCAAATTTTTTAGCAATTACGAGAATGTCTTGTAG
The DNA here is from genome assembly GCA_027943335.1 of Chamaecyparis obtusa. NCBI lineage: Eukaryota > Viridiplantae > Streptophyta > Pinopsida > Cupressales > Cupressaceae > Chamaecyparis > Chamaecyparis obtusa. The sequence goes on from BSBK01003484.1 coordinate 87,425, forward strand.
TCGCTAGGTCGCCAGAAGTTGAAATTTGATTACCTATCATTTTATCAGGTTATGGCTAGTGAATTGAGTTCTAAGCATGCCAAGTAATGGTGAAAGTGACATAATTTTCAGCTTTTTGATCTATAATGGATTGCTGCATTCAATTCTGCTAAATAAATACAGTTGTTCATCACTCATTTTGAATTACCAAGCATTCAGAAAGCCAAAATGATAGAATTTCCTGAGCTTTTTCAAAGCAATTTCAAGGTTTAGAATGTTCAGAATTTGCAAAGAAGTTTTAATTCTCAAACAATATGAACCAATTATCTATCAGTGGGGCTTCTACCAGGAAAGGAGCTAAGGAGAAAACTTTAAGGAAAGCTATTCGGATGAATTTCTCACCTTATTGTCGAGCTCATCACAAAACAAGAAGATTAGTGATGAATGTTTTATAGATGAACTTGTTGGAAATTTTTCTTAGTTGATTACATAGATGTTTTCATTATGGAAACATATGATCCACATGAAGATTACATAGGTCAGAGAGCAAGTATGATAGAGCGCATTGCAAATTTGTCTAAGTGTGAGACAGTATTTTTACCACTGAACCTGGACATAGTTTTTGTTTTTGACATTGACTAGAGTAAGTTCAGTGCTTGCACACTTGAAAATACACTCTATGATGTCTATTGATCACCCATCTCAGAGTGGAAGTCATTTTGGCATGTACAGAAGAAGTTATGACAATTTTACCAAAGATAGTGTGAAGCCGACAAGACAGAATATGAAGACATAACTAGTAAAGAGTTAAGGGATTATTTTGTTTATCAAAATAATGACTTAACAATATAAAGGGATGAAATCCTAGATGTTTAATCTTGGATAAATCTATTGGTATAAATGTAATTTTAATTTTAATTGTACCAAGTGTGAAGAACACAATAGTGTGAACAAGTGATATCAGTATTATTTGATCATCAAAGGGAATTTGAGTGTCAAGGAGATCAAAGAGCATTGATTGAAATCATTTTGCAAGGATTTGGAGAAGAATTTTGTGTCAAATCTATGAAAGCCCTAAAATCATGAAATTAAGGTATTTTACTTGACAAATCTTTGAATCAGTAAATGAATTTGAAGAAATCATGGATGTTTCATTAATACACAATGTTAGAGATAAGAATAGACCTAAATTGAAAAGGGAACTAGTAGAACCCTTGGAAGATGACCCTAGGTTTGCATTATCATCCGTACCGGATAGAGTTTTACATTTGGAGAATGTTAGAAGTTATCTTGGATGCAAACTAGAGATAGTTAATGATAGTGATTTCACAAATGAATACTAGAAGATTTACAATCAGGATATGACACTGAAACAAGGTTTTGAATATTTGGAACACAATGAAATTGTTAAGTATGGATTACAATATGAATTTGATAATGAAGAATGCACTAAGATTATCTTGAGAAGAATTCATAATGGAAAGTTTTGGCTAGAAGATAGAGTGATAGATATTACAATAGATTTGATTCATGAAGTCACTGGATTATCTAAAACTGGAGCTATTCCTTTTAATGAGAAAAACATGAGGAAGACAGTCATTGATAATACAAACTCATCCTATAATGGTAGAGGAATTTTGATTAGTAAGATCAAACAAGATGATGTGAGATACTTATGCAAGATCCTAACTACTAAGTTTTGTGCAAATTCAAGAGAGGATGACAGGGAAGCTAGAATGGTACATACAACCTATCTAATGTGTGTTGACAAGGTACCAGTTGATATGTGTGAAATTATGAGAATTAAATTGTTTGAGAACTTGGAGAAGATCAAGAAAACTAAGTATACAAAGTTTAGGTTCTCATCCCTAATCACATATATGTTTTTTCATCTTTTGAGGATATTTCCTTACACCATAGGAAATGATTGGAATGATGGACAAAATACAATGGAAAGGATTAACCTAGTGTAGAGAAGACATGTTATTGACAGTGTTAATAAGAGTACAATACTTGTTATTAAGACATTTCAGAATATTATGTCTAACAAATCAAGAATCCCTAAGTCTCTTGTTGAAAAATATAAAGATGATATATGTTTTATGGTGGATACTGACTTTACCTATATTGAAGTAGTAGAGCCTAGAATAGAGTTCTTAGACCCTCTTGGCTATGAGATATCTAAGGTAGAGACTGAAGAGTATGTTAGCAGATTACTTAAGTGTAAGTTGGACACTTAGTGTAACAGGTTTGGAACCTTTGAGGAGAACTTCAACTCTGCAAAGATTCTAATTGAAGAAAATAAATCTAAGAAGAGATTTGAGAGAACTATAAAGAAAATTCTAAAAGATATAAGAATGATAGAACATGAGCTTTTGGTAGCAAAGAAGACAGCAGTAGCAATTAGAGATATTGGACAAAAAGAAGTTTTGTCTATCCCTCCTTTATCATCAATTATAGTGCAACAGGAAGAACCACAGGTGAAGGTGAAAGTGGAAGTTACTAAGAAGGATATAGAAGCAAAGATGTCTACTAGATCCTCTTCCTCCACACCTAGAAAAAGATTAAAGGAAAGTACTACTGGACCAGGAAAGAGACATAAAACTCTAGTGCAACCAGTTCCAAGAAAGATAGGAAAAGTAAAAGATGATGTCACTACTAAGAAGAAAGCTTGGAAACCAAAAGTTGAAAAGCTTAATGATTAGATCATTAGGAATGGTGACTTTGCAAGAATGAACAAATACTATGATCTTTATGATTATACTGACAAACTTAATCTAGAGAATGTAGTTGTGAAGCATATGATTTTGACTGACAAGAAGTTTGATACAATTTAGGTTCAGATACCCGATGACTTATATAACAAACTTTTAAATAGGAAGAAGAGAGCATCAGATGAAGACATAGCTATTAGAGAAAAGCTTGTGAGGAAGCTTTGTGAAATAAGAGATGAAACACATTTCAATTAGATCATGAAAACCCTAAGAACCCATCTGAGAACCAAAAGAAGATCTATTCAGATTATGGTAGGCAGTTATGAAGAAATCAATTCTAAGACAGAGCAATCTATTATCAAAGTTATGGAAGAAAATGTTGGAGAATCATCAGTTGTAGCTGAGAAAGAAAAAGAGGACATTCCCTCTTCTCTAGCTATTAATATTGAAGATGAAACAATGAATGTAAAAGGTACAAAAATCACCTTGGATACTGATGAAAATGTATTCAAGAATCTGGAGAACATTGTTGACAATTCATCCTTTGAAGAACATGAAGCTTCAAAAGAAGAAGAGATGACAAAAACTACAGTGATGGAACCACTTGTTGGGAGTTCCCTTTGGTCTTCAACTTGTAGATTTATACTTTGATGGATAAATTTAATATAAGTTTGACTCTATCACCACTCCAAAGTCTATAAGGAAGAGGGCCAATTAACAAGGATCACAATGAAATCCTCCTATGGTGTACCCTTGACTCACTTCTCCAAAGGAGTCTCAAAACAATATACAAATATGTCCTATACTAACTGATTAAAGATTTTATCATTTGAATGTGTGTTTGATTGATGATGATGGACTACATCTAGAGAAAGGATCAGTGCCTTAACCATGGCATAGAGTCACCTAATAACATACATCAACCGAAGACCCTAACCCAAATACACTTGTATTCAAGATAAGTGCTTTTCTTATTATCCCTCTCACTCACATATCAGGAAATCAAATTCTTATCAAGCCATGAATTCACTGAGACTACCTAAAAGACTTTAATCCTAACTTTGTTAGGAACTCAAAGATAACCTCAAAATACTCTTTGTTTACCATATGCTAACCCACTTTGTGAAATTAACATATATGAGCTCAAGAACAAAACAAAAAGACATACACCACTATGAGATTGGAATTCAATTATATTCTCATTAAGACTTGCTGAATCAATACATTATCAAACAACAAAATACCAAAGAAGCAGACCCAAAATCTAGACTCTCCTTACTCAGTATAATACCATCAACAACAACCAAGGACCAAAAGAAAGTTTTGGAACCCTCACTAAATCAAAAAACCTACAATATATACCACCACTAGTCACTTTGGAATCCTCAAAGAGGATGCATCAAGCTTCAGGTGACTAGGGTTAGGGTTTCAACCACCCAACCAACTAGAAACAGTCAAAAATTTATTCTAGGGGAAGAAACCCAAGCAACCAGGAGAAAGAAAATCCTGGAGTGATCCTCAATCATGACAAATCTCACTAAGAACGTACTGGGAATCATAAAAATTCCCAAAATGTCAACCTGTTTGGCCACCTGCAACTCACCTTAAGCACAAAACCACAGTACAGACCCTTGTAGATGATCATGGAACACCCTGGACCACACTGCAACAACAAGCGCCACCAAACAAATCAAATCTAGTCGTGAAAGCATTCAATTTTGGTCCTTTCTGTCACTAAGAAACCCTCAAAATTCTAAATTTGAAAAATAACGGTCACTTTCAAGCGCCAGCAGTGAATCAGTGGTCATAATTTAAATCTGGGCCAACTTTATATTGCAACCGTTAGATCTCTTTATTTCGTGGGCTTTATGTCCTTAACTCAATTGCCATCCTTAGGTTAACACCTAGCGAACATGCAACAAGGAATTTCTTATTTATGCAATGAAAAAATTAACCCACCTTTAACTCTACGACTTAGTGAACAAAGGAAACCTAACTCATCTCAGGTACATCTGGCGAACTAGTGACCGAAGGCTTTCGTCAGTTTGCGAAGAACTTTATCTATCTGCCAAATAGTTTAGCGATTACATGAATACACACTCGCTGAATCACCGACCCTTTTAGAATATCACCATCTCATTTTGTGAATGAGTGAAAAGCATTGAAAATTGTCAGAACCGCCAAACATTTTATCGGGACCTCCAAAAGACTGAGGAAATTTTAATGGGCCCACACAAAAAGATCGACGGTTGTCTCATCTTCGCATAGACCTTCAAGATTCCATCAGATCATAAGACAATTGTTGGGTGAAGAATCTTACCCTACCCTGACAACTATCTAACACTGAAAGAGATCAATGATTGTCTTAAGTTCGAAAGTGTCAGAAAAAACCCATCAGATTACACGCCAACCGTCGATGCTCTGTCACTGTCAGAACCCACTAAACCTGGAAAAACTTGGTCCCACTGACAAAATGTCCAGTCATACTACGTGGACCAATCAGATTACAACAAATTAGCACACTTGGCATGTGGACCCACTGCACTTTATCCCCTCTGAAAAAGGTAGAATCGATGGACGGTGCATGATCTTAAACCTCTGACACATCCCATAAGATCATGCATCCGTCGTTGATTTTTTGACAATGTCAGGACCCTCTGACGCATCTAGAAACTAGGTCCTACTAACAACTACCACCAAACTAATACATGGACCAATGAGAAGGCACCAAATGCACCTACGTGTCACCTTGGACCCACAGTTTGAGAAGCTCTACCAAAAGGAGAATCAACCATCATTGTAAGATCACATAACTTTGACAAATCCCTTGTGCTTTAGCAACAATCATCAGATTGAGATGGTGTCAAAAGGCCAAGCCTAGGAAATATTAAGCCAAAACATAGGAGAAATTAATTACTGAGACTTAGGCTTAGGAAATATTAAAGGTCGTCGGGGGTATAAAACCTTTAGTCACAAGATCGCATAACATAAAAAAGGTTCACGCGATCATGCGACAAATGGGACAATGATTAAGCACATGCAAATTAGGACCCTTAAGTGACTTGAATAAAGTAAGATGAAATTAGAACAAGGCCTGGGAAAAACAAAGGGCTTTTTGAACACAACAACTAGTTTTTGAATTTTCTAAGCTTAGAGTTCATGCTAGGGACCTAAAAATAGCTAAAGAGACTGGGGCGAAAAAGCTACAGCCATGAAATTTTTTCAAGGTGCTAACAGTGGCTCTATCTAGGGATGTTTGCCTCCTGTGGGCATAGCAAGGACTTAGAATCACTAGTTTAAAGTAGACCATCCCACTAGAAAAGACTGACAATAAAGAGCAATAGGACCAAAACCCTATAGACCAGGACAAAATAGGGCAGGGGCAAGCAACTTATTTACAAAATTTACAAAATGTACAGACCTAACTACTATTCATAGAAAATAGAATACTTCAAAATAAGTATTTCTTGAAGAATTGTCCATGAACTGGCAATTCCTGAACTTCACCATTTAATTCTTTCACAATGTATGAATCTTGGCCCCATTTCTCATGAATTGGATATGGCCCTAGCCAGATGGGATCAAATTTACCATGTTTTCCTTTATCCTCCAATCTAGCATTCCAAATTAGTACCAAATCACTAGGTTCAAACCTCCTTTCAATAGTTTTCTTATCATACAAATTCTTAACTTGCAACTACAATTTGGCACTTCTAGCAACTGATTCTCTTCTAGTCTCATCCAACCTAATGAGGTCCTCAATCCTCAACTGCATCTCATCATCTATATCATCATCATATATTTGCACAAATTTGTACATCTCCAATAAATTATTCTGAGGCAGTCTTGCATGTATTCCATATACTAGGTCAAATGGTGCACAACCAATTTCCCTCTTCATAGTTACCCTATCAGCCCATAGAGCTAATGGTAGTTTTGAATTCCATGCTCTCTTATTCTTTTCAAAAATCCTCTTGAGGATCTTAATCAAACTCTTATTAGTAGATTCTGCTTGTCCATTTCCTTGTGGATGATAACGTGAAGAATTAGAAATTTGAATTCCCAAACCTTTGCAAAAGTCCTTATATTCAGCAGACCTGAAGCACATGGCATTATCACTTACTATTCTCTCAGGGAAACCAAACCTTGTAACAATATTATTCAACAGAAAATCAGTTACCACCTTACTAGTTTCATTTCTTGTAGGTATAGCCTCTACCCACTTTGTAAAGTAATCAGTGGCAACTAAGATCCATGAGTGTCCTCCACTCAACTTGTTCGGTGTCTCCCCTATGAAATCAATTCCCCATTGTTGGAAAGGAGCTTGTACTTCTACTAGTTTTAAGGGCACATTACTTGAAAATTTAAGCTTACCAGAGAACCTTTGACAAGCATCACACCTCCTTACCAACTGTTCAACATCCTTGAAGATTGTGGGCCACCAGAATCCCGCTCTTAAGATTTTATGAGCAATAGTTTTACCCATATAATGCCCACCACAAGCTCCCTCATGCATTTCCTCTAACAACTTGTTAGCCTGATTCTCATCAACACATTTCAAAAGTATGCAATCCAAATTACATACTTGATGGCCTGTAATTTTAATGTCCTCTTCTGATTATCATTCATTCCTTCTGGACATTTCATATTTCTTAGATAATAGATAATATCCTGATACCAGATATAATCATCCATGTCACATGTATAATCAATTTCAGAATGTTTTACCTGATTTGCATCAAGATTGGGTTGAGCCATTAGTTTTGCTAATCCTTGTCCTCTAACCAATTTAGTAATTTGGATATCAACATTGAATTCTTGGATCCTATTGATCCATCTGCATCTTCTCCCAGACACCTCCTGCTATGAGAAAATATCCTTCACAGCTGCACATGGCACAAAAGCAATCACAACTACTCCCATCAAGTAACACCTAAAATCCTTGACTACCTTCACAAGTGCATATGCTTGTTTCTCATTTATGTCATACTTCAATTCAGTAGCCTGCAAAGATTTACTGAAAAATGCAATAGGCTTCTCAAAACCATCCTTATTCTTTTGTAACAAAACTATAGCAATAGTATAAAAAGATGCAAAGGAAAAGATATGCATTGGGACACTATAATTAGGTGCCTTAAGCATAAGTGCATCTTTGATAGCCTGCTTGATATTTTTGAAAGCCTCATCAGGCTCACCTTCCCATGTAATGGGAAATCCTTTCTTCAACATCTTAGAAATAGGTCTAGTAACCTCTACAAAATTTGTTACAAACCTCCTTAATAAATTGATCTGACCAAAGAAGGGCTGAATCCCTTTAACATTTTTTGGTCTCTAAATCTTATCAATGGCTACTACCCTCTCAAGGTCAATTCTCACTCCTTGCTTGCCAACTAAGTGGCCAAGCAACTTACCCTCAGTGACACCAAATGCACATTTCCTTGGGTTTAATGAGATACCATATTCCAAAGCCCTTACAAATATTTTCTCTAAATGAGTACAATGGTGCTCTTCCTTCTTGGAATAGGCAGTTAAATCATCTTGATAAACAACAAGGAAATCATTTATAAAATCTAAAAAGGCAACATCCGTTGCCCTCTGAAAAGTAGCACCAGCATTTGTGAGACCAAAAGGCATTCTCACATTAACATATGTCCCCCAAGGTGTTGTGAAAGCTGTCTTGAATTGTTCTGATTCTTTGACAATTACCTAATTGTAACCAGAGAAACCATCCATCATAGACATCAATTTTGATCCAGTCACTCTTTGCAACATAGCCTCCATATTGGGCAGACAATAGTTATCCTTTAATGAGTTGATGTTCAAATTCTTGAAGTCCACACAAAGTTTGATGTCACCATTCTTCTTTCTAATAGGGACAAGATTTGACACCCAAGAAGAATGCCTTATAGGCTTGATAATGCCAACATCTCTCAACTTTATTAACTCTTCTTGCATCTGGGGTGCCAAAGTGGGATTTATAGGCCTTTGTTTTTGCTTGAAAGGTTTAGCATCTTCTTTCAAAGGAATGATATGCTGAAAAAAGTCTTCTCTATAAACCTTCAAGTCATCATATGACCATGTAAAAACATGCCTGAATTTTTTGAATAATTCAATCAAAGATTTTTTCACATTGTGAGACATGTTCCTACCAATGTTTACCTTCTTAGGTGCCTCATGTGTTCCAAGATTTATCTCCTCTAGATTGGCATGATCATCTCTTTTGATATTCTTTTTAACTCTATCCTAGTTATCAAAGACAGTCTCCAAAACAACAAGCCCCTTGGGCACCTTGTTAGTTTTAAGTTGAATGACCTCATTGCCAAAGATAATCTCCTTTCCTTCTACTGACTCAACCGAGGCTGAACAATCAAATTCTTGACCATGATACTGATCTTCACAACTCATAAACTTCAAGATATCATTATCATCATCAAAAACTTGCCAATTCTCAACATTGTCTAGTATACTAGGTCTAGCCTGAATTTCAACTTTAGAAATACCAACAAAAGTAATATCAGTGGGATTGATTGCTATATTGGCTAACAAGTCAGCCATCTTATTATTACTCCTATCCTTCCACTTAATATTGAAGGCCTCAAAATGTTCAATCAAATCCTAAACTACATTCCTATATTTTTTTAACCTTTTATTCTTGGAAGCATATTCTAACCTAACTTGGGACACCACCAACTCAGAATCACCAACAACACTTAAGCACTTAATACCATGTTTTTGTGTCAACCTCAATCCTAACAACAATGCCTCATATTCTGCTATATTGTTGGTACAAAAGAAATTCAATGTGAAAGAAACTTTATAGGTGTTTCCATTAGGATAAATAAGTAAAATACCCGCTCCCAGTCCATACTTGCAATTTGCATCATCAAAGTACATTACCTACAAATCACCCTTCATAGAATTTACACCTACCTCAATAGAGATAGGTGACAAAATAGGTTCCTTCTCAAGTACAAGGATCTCTACCCTAAAAGAATTAATATCAATATCCACAAAACATGTAGTTTCATTATCAATACTCCTCTCAATCATGTGGCATACTCTTGGCTCTCTCTCAATCTTGACAAACTGGTCATCAATCTTGAAAGTGGCATAGGACAGATCACACTATAAACTTCCACCCATGGCAACACTCCACCTTCTAGATAGAAACATCCCATAATGAGGAGGGATGTCCACCACTAAAACACTCATTGTTAACTCTTTCTCTGGATATGCTACCATCCTATATGGCATTGCATTGATAGTCCCAATAATTGGTACCTCCCTCTGATCCATTGCACAACATCTTCCTTGAACTCTATCAACTTTTAGACCCAACTTTTCCATAATCTTAAAAGGCATAACAGTATTAGAGGCACCACTATCAATTATACAATTTCTTAATTTCATTCCATTCACAAGGACACTTAAAAAGAATGGATCAATGTTTTCAAGGCTAGCATTGACAGAACTGCCCAAATATATAGGAGGAATTTGAGATACAATTCCCTGAGCAGCAACACCTTTCAAAGCTTTATCCTAAGATCCATTGCATGAAACATCATTATTATGAACATTATCTACCCATACAATAGCTCTGTCTTTGTGTTCAAGGATCCTCAAAAATTTTGACAACGAAACCTTGACTGTAATCTGGGACAATATAGATAACATATCAACAGGAGTAGAGGAAGGAATCTCAATCTGCATTGCCTTAGTATCTCTTTGCTTATCTGAGACATTAGGTGTATTGAACACCCTCATTTTTTCAATCTTAGCCATTGTGTTAACTGGATTCTCAATCTCACTAGAAATTTTTTCAACTCCAACTCCCTTAGGCTCACAATTCTTACCTTTTACATTCTTGAATTTCACCATGTGATCACCTTTTGATTTGTTCTCATTAGGCTCTCCAGAGTTGGTACTCTTTATAAACATTCCTATAGCTTTTCCATTTGTATCCCTTGCCACCATGCCTCTAGTTTTCACTTGGGCAATCATTTCTACAGTAATCCTATCCATCTCTTCTCTAGAAGGTCTTCTTAAATTTACTGGCTCAAAAGAAGAGTTCATGTTACATATCTTCTTATCAATGTCTTCATTATCAGAAAATACCTCTTGATGAAAAAGGGCTTGATTGTGTCTCTTCACATTTACATCTACTTCTTCATCAAAATTAGAATCATCTTCATATCCTAGATATGAAGTAGCCATGTTGCATTCACCATCATCTTGATCCTTTTCTTGATCTATCTCCTCATTGCCACTATCTTGATTTGCAACCATAGAATGTGCAACCACATAATGCTCTATAGAATGAGGGGACTGGCATGCAACACACCAAGGTATGTCCTCCATGACATTTATTGAAGCTTTTTGTAGAGGGTCAGGGACACCTCTATCATTGTTTCCTCTTGCAGCAGGGACAATAGGCTTGCCATTCTTCCATTGGGTGTTGTAGGGGTAGTTCTGTAATCTATTCTGCTTATTGAAATTGTTGTTGAACTGAGGCCTTTCATTGGTAGGAGCATTGATGTTCCTATTTGCAAGTGCCTTCAAATCCTTCAATGCATTGAGCACCTTATCTAATTTATCTTCTTCTTGCCTCCTAGCTCCAACATTCCTATCATTTTCTTTTTTGTATTTCTTGTCCCCAAACAACTTAGGGTCATCTCTCTTCCCACCCAACTTCCCTGATATTTTCATATTGTTCTGAATATTGAAAGAAATCCTAAAAGCATCTCTAAGAGTTCTTGTCTCTTTGTCCCTCAACAAGTATCCCATCTTTCCATCAAATGCATTGAAGTATGTAGTTAGACAAATATTATCTTCTAACCGCATAACTTGGAATAACTTATGCATACCCTTCTAAAATCTCATGTTGAATTTAGCTGCAGACTCATTCTGATTTTTCCTTATGGTATTGAATTCATTCAACATGAAACTACCATTAGGCCTATCACCATACTACTCTTTAAAACATCTCTCAAAAGAATCCCAAGTATCAATACATTTATCAGGAAGTCTCTTAAACCAATCTCTAGCATCCTCCATTAGAGATTGAACAAACAATTTCATGACTACATCCTCATGCTCTACCTCATAATCATTAAGCATATCAACAAATAGCCTAAGATGCTCCTCACAGCTAATAGTGTTATTACCAACAAACTTAGGTACCTTATCTCTTATATCATTTGGAAAAGCATTCAGATAGCCAGGAATTCCATCAAAACTAATTTACCTATAGCCTTCTAGTTGCATAGGTCTTCTTTGAAAACTTAAACTAGTGTTCCCACTAGAATTATTATTTTTATGTACATTCCCACCCACTTGCACATTTGACTATCTATTAGGATCAACAAATGATTTGGTAGATACATTAGGAATTAGATTATGAGTAGTAGCATTGCTAAGTGGAACATTAGTGTTCTAAGATGGCATACCTAGTTCAGCAGTAGAAGGGCCATGAACATTAGCTGATGAAGCCCTCAAGAACTAGATCTTTCTTCTCTTCTCTGCAATGGAGGCTTCAATTTTAGCTCTTTCCACCTCATGAGCAAGAACTTCATCCTCTTTTCTTTTTCTTTCTATCTATGTCTCCCTATTTGATTTAGGTGGTGGGATCCCTGGTATTGTCACTGGTTTGCTTATTTGGACACCCACCATCTTCTGCTTTCCTTTTTCATTGATAACTATAGTAGGCCTAGTGATCTCATGTCCATCTTTACCCTTAGGCAAAAGAGCATAACTTTGCACTTGTCTGATCACAGGGCCTTCTTTATCAAACTCATGGTCTTGCAACAAATGTTCCTACTCACTTCTTAGAGCTTCAAGATCACCAAAAAAATCATGCTGCAACACCCTAGGAGTAGAAGCAAGCATCTTGTTTCTCTCATTCATTTCATTAATCTTTCTAAGGAGAGACTATCTTTCTATCAGAGCATTCACCTTTTCAGCCTCTCTCTCCTCTTGTAACCTCTTATGTATGGCATCCTGCTCTACCAACTACAACCTAACTGCATTTAAATCATCCAGGTCTATCATAATGTCATCAGAACCTGATGACACATCCATATTAGTGAGATTTTGATATGGGAAATGGAATTGCCTTGGTCTCATGGGCTCTCTTCTAAAATTATCCTCATCAAGATCTAAATCAATCTCCAAACCCATCTCTCTGGCTTGTTCATCCTGACCTGTAGGTAATGAACCCTTGTCTTGAAATACAGGCTCTGGGGGATCATAAAATTTATCTTCAGAAAGACCACCATCTGATCTAGAAACTCTATCTTGTGAACCTTCCTCACTTGAGGAAACATGTGGTGCTCTATCTCTGGTATTTTTTGTTCTCTTATGGGAGCACTAGTAGACTCACCATTCCTTTTGATCCAACTCTTCTTCTCCGATCTAGGCAATTTTTCCAGAGTGACCTCCAGATTTTTTTTGACAAAGGACCTAGTATTCCTTCTTTTATCCATGATTAACAATTTATAGCACTAGTTCTAACCTTTTGAGTCACCACCCACTAAGTGGGAAATCTTTAACTGAATATAATAGGAAAACAAGAGTGCACTTAACAACCTTTTATCTCTAGACTCTCCCCAGCAGAGCCGTCATTTTGTTGGGAGTTCCCTTTGATCTTCTACTTGTAGATTTATACTTTGATGGATAACTTTAATATAAATTTGACTCTATCACCACTCCAAAGTCTACAAGGAAGAGGGCCAATTAACAAGGATCACAATGAAATCCTCCTACACTTTGGGCCTTAATGCTCAAGTGGGTGTACCCTTGACTCACTTCTCCAAAGAAGTCTCAAAACAATATACAAATATGTCCTTTACTAACAGATTAAAGATTTTATCATTTGAATTTGTGTTTGATTGATGATGATGGATTGCATCTAGAGAAAGGATCAATGCCTTAACCAGGGCATAGAGTCACCTAGTAGCATACATCAAGCAAAGACCCTAACCCAAATACACTTGAATTCAGGATAAGTGCTTTTCCTATTATCCCTCTCACTCACATATTAGGACATCAAATTCTTATCAAGCCATGAACTCACTGAGACTACCTAAAAGACTTTAATCCTAACTATATTAGGAACTCAAAGATAACCTCAAAATACTCTTTGTTTACCATATGCTAACCCACTTTGTGAAATTAACATATATGAGCTAAAGAACAAAACAAAAAGACATACACCACTATGAGATTGGAATTCAACTATATTCTCATTAAGACTTGCAGAATCAATACATTATCAAACAAAAAAATGCCAAAGAAGCAGACCCAAAATCTAGACTCTCCTTACTCAATATAATACCATCAACAACAACTAGGGACCAAAAGAAAGTTTTGGAACCCTCACTAAATAAAAAAAGCTATAATATATGCCACCACTAGTCACCTTGGAATCCTCAAAGAGGATGCATCAAGCTTTGGGTGACTAGGGTTAGGGTTTCAACCACCCAACCAGCTAGAAATGGTCACAAATTTATTCTAGGAGAAGAAACCCAAGCAACCAAGAGAAAGAAAATCCAAGAGTGATCCTCAATCATGAAAAATCTCACTAAGAATGTACTGAGAACCATAAAAATGCCCAAAATGTCAACTTGTTCGGCCACCTACAACTCACCTCGAGCACAAAACCATAGTAGAGACCCTTGCAGATGATCATGGAACACCCTGAACCACACTGCAATAGCAAGTGCCACCAAACAAATCAAATCTGGTCGTGAAAGCATTCAATTCTGGTCCATTTGTATCACTGAGAAACCCTCAAAATTTTGAATTTGAAAAACAATGGTCACTTTCAAGTGCCAGCAGTGAATCACCAGTCATAATTTAAATCTAGGCCAACTTTATATCACAACCGTTAGATCTCTTTATTTCACGGGCTTTATGTCCTTAATTCAACTGTCATCCCCAGGTTAACTCCTAGCGAACATGTGACAAGGCATTTCTTATTTGCGCAATGAAAAACTTAACCCACCTTTAACTCCGTGACTTAGCAAACAAAGGAAACGTAACTCATCTTAGCTACATCTGGTGAACTGGCGACCGAAGGCTTTTGTCAGTTCGCAAAGAACTTTATCTATCTACCAAATAGTTTAGGGATTACATGAATACACACTCACTAAATCACCAGCCCTTTTAGAATACTGCCATCTCATTTTGTGAATGAGTGAAAAGCATTGAAAATTGTCAGAACTGCCAAACATTTTATTAGGACCGCCAAAAGACTAAGGAAATTTTAATGGGCCCACACAAAAAGATCGACGGTTGTCTCATCTTCACATAGACCTCCAAGATTCCATCAGATCATAAGACAACCATCAAATGAATAATCTTACCCTGCCCTGACAACCCTCTGACACTGAAAGAGATTAACAGTTGTCTTAAGTTTGCAAGTGTCAGAAAAAACCCATCAGATTACACACCAACCGTCGATGCTCTGTCACTGTCAAAACCCACTAAACCTTGAAAACCTGGTCCCACTAACAAAATGTCTAGTCATACTATGTGGACCAATCAGATTACAATGAATTAGCACACCTAGCATGTGGACCCACTGTACTTTATCCCCTCTGAAAAAGGTAGAATCGACAGACGGTGCATGATCTTAAACCTCTGACACATCCCATAAGATCATGCGCCCATCATTGATTTTCTGACAATGTCAAGACCCTCTGATGCATCCAAAACCTAGGTCCCACTAAAAACTACCACTGAAGTAATACATGGACCAATGAGAAGCTACCAAATGCACCTATGTGTCACCTTGGACCCACAGTTTGAGAAGCTCTACCAAGAGGAGAATCAACGATTGTCATAAGATGGCATAGCTCTGACAAGTCCCTTGCGCTTTAGTGACAACCGTTGGATTGAGATGGTGTCAGAAGGTCAGGCCTAGGAAATATTAAGCCAGGACATAGGAGAAATTAATTGCTGAGACTTTGGCTTAGGAAATATTAAATGCTGTCGAGGGTATAAAACCTTTAGTTGCAAGATCGTGTAACATAAAAAAGGTTCATGCGATCATGCGACAAAGGGGACAATGATTAATCACATGAAAATTAGGACCCTTAAGTGACCTAAATAAAGTAACATGAAATTAGAACAAGGCCAGGGAAAAACAAAGTACTTTTTGAACACAACAGCTAGTTTTTAAATTTTCTAAGCTTAGGGTTCATGCCAAGGACCTAAAAACAACTACATAGACTGAGGGCAAAAAGCTACAGCCATGAAATTTTTTCAAGGTGCTAACACCACTAGTAACAGAGGAACAAGTTCCCATTCCCACCAAATAAGATATCAGTCTTACTCTTGAGACTAGAAAGAAGACTCAAATTGGATCTATGATTGAGAATTTGGGAAAAGAATTAGATGATGATGATCAGTTGGAATTGATCACATGCTTGAATAAAATCATTGGCAAGAATAAGAAAGTGAAGAATCTTAAAGGATATCTAAAGGAACTAATTGAGAATTTACAAAGCACTGTAACTACACAAATTGTAGAAGAAGACCCTATGGAGAAAGAAAAGAAGGTAATGAGCACCTTTCATAATGAATTCACAAACCTATCTGATATTGTAAAAGTGAAAGCACAAGTAGCCTATGAGGCTAGAATGCTTTTGAACATCAAGAATGATATCAACACTCTTGATATCTATATCAAGGACTTGAGAAAGCATTTGGATACAAGTGAATCTTTGTATGTATATAGTGTACAAAATCAAAGAACTTAACAATAGAAGAAGATCAGAACATAAAGTTGAAGGAAGCAGAGATTCTGAATGAAATAAACCTTTTGTCTAGCCCCAATGTGAAGGTATGTGATGTTGAGAAGAACGTTTAGAAGCTTTATGATGAAATTAGAGTTTTGAAAGATAAGAGAGATAGAAAATTGAGAAGATACACTCTTTTGAGAGAGCATGCTTCTATGAAGTTGAGCATTATTGAAGAGCAGTTGGAATAATGTCTATCAGCTAAGACATCTTTTCAGAAGTTTAACTTTGAAAACCTCCATGCATGTGAAATAGCTTCTTATGGACTGAGGGCACTACTTAATGTGGCATATTCCATTAAGAAATAATGGGAGAAGGAGATAGAACCCATGAAGATAGATTTTGCAGATTGTGTTGCAAGCCTACTAGCTTTGCAATAATTGAACTAAGGTATAATCTTTTTGTGATATAATTTTGTAACCCTCCCTACCTTATTTTGTCATTGTTGTCAAAGGGGGAGAGATATATAGTATAAAAATGATAGTATATGATAAGGATTGATACTCATAGGGGGAGTACTATATTATAGATAATAATTTTTTTGAGGAGTTATAAGGATAGTATATACTATGGCCACAATTTTGAACAATTTTTGAGATTTTGAGTTGTACACTTAGCATATTTTCTCATATGTTGCCACCAATGACAAAGGGGGAGATTGTTGGAAATTTGGCTGAGTTGATTACATAGATGTTGTCATTATGGAAACATATGATCACACAAAGATCATACAGGTCAGAGAGCAACTATGACAGAGCGCATTGCAAATTTGTCTAAGTGTGAGACAATATTTTCACCAGTGAACCTGGACAGTTTTTGTTTTCAATGTTGATTGGAGTAAGTTCAGTTCTTGTGCACTTGAACATAGACTCTATGATGTCTATTGATCACCCATCTCAAAGTGCAAGTCAATTCAACATGTACGGAAGAAGTTATGACAGTTTTACCGAAGACAGTGTGAAGCCGACAGGACAGAATATGAAGACAAAACTAGTAAAGAGTTAAGGGATTATTTTGTTTATCAAAATAATGACTTAAAAATATAAAGGGATGACATCCTATATGTTTAATATTGGATAAAACTATTGGTATAAATTTAATTGTAATTGTAGCAAGTGTGAAGAACACAATAGTGTGAACAAGTGATATGATGCAAAATATATGAAGCATATGTAATAGCGATAGTGAAAGAGTAGTGAAGAGATATTGATGCAAGTAGCATAAGGTTATGTACCTTAACCTATTTTTGTAATCATTGTATATTATACATTACTTGTTTGGGTAGTGGGCTCATCTGGTAATCACATTTTGTACTACCAACTCCTAACAGGGTTGAGGCTTCTAACAAGGCCTATAGTCCTTTAATCGGGACTGATACACTATATGCTTGTAATAGACTCCTAATAGGGTCAACATCATTAACATGATACTTTTTATTAGTGGATCTTTGTGGGTACCATCCCCACCATGGTTTTCCATTGGCCAGGGTTTCCTCGAGAACAAATAATGTGTTATGAGTTCTTTATTGCTATGCATGTTGTTTAGCTTCTTATGTTATGCATGTATAAAGATAATTTGTTATATCCATAATTGGGAAAAAGATAAAGTTTGTAGAATACTAATTCACCCCCCTCTCTTAGTATTCCCTATTTCTAACAAAACTTGCATACTGTAGAGATGATAGGACACCAGATGTCATTGGAATGTGTTTGTTCAAGTACATTTATAAGAATTCTAAGAATCCAGTCCCTGTCTCAAACCCTTGGACGCCGGGGTTAGCAAAATTGATAGTTTTAGAGGTTTCCTAGATGTAGATGTCCTAATTGTTCTTTCCCTTTTCTATGATCCCATATCTAGAACAATTAGGAAGGGTGATGGTTCTCCTCTAGTCACCCTTGATTAGAATTCATTCATAAGAGCTTTCGGTATCCAGCTCCCTATGGCTACTGAAATTAATTTAGAGGCCCTAGCCAATAGGTATGCTACGGAGGCTATCATTGTGGCGAAAGAAATCCAAAACCATGTCCCCCAAGATAACATAAATTACATTGTGCGAATGGTAGGAATAATCCTGTATGCATACAAGGACCTCCGCTTTTATATAAAGTACATTGCATATGAATTATACAAAGTTCTAGGGATTGATAGTGGAGAGAGGATCTCCACAAATCTCCTAATGATGGTTTTGGATTCCCAGAGTCTTCATGTGACAAAAGGATAAGATTACATAGGATATGTAATAGATAAAATGTATGAGAGTTTACAAGCATTGAAGAACCACATGCCTGGCTCTACACCTAGGTTTATCCACTATTCTTTGTTGATGCACCTCATTCTATACTTAAATTATGATATCATGAGTGCCTTGAGCCATAGATGATGTATAAGGGATAGAAAAATCTAGAACAATTTTGGATAAGGGCTTGGAGTCCTTCTTCCTCGAGAAGTGATTTTTGTGTATTTGAATATTGGATAGTTCACCCTATCCTCCTTAGTTTAGGGCTTAGTCTTTCAAGGGTATCCACAAAGGTCCTGTAGCTGATAAGGCCTCAACAATTTTTTGATAAGTGGACTAAGGGTTACAATTGGGGAGATATTTACTATGAAATGGGTTATACTATGATTAGAGTATATAGATGCCCTCATCCCCCCCACATACTACCATTCTTTGCTCCACCAAGGGTGGTATTTTTAGAATTCATCTAGTAGCTAATGCTGACTGATAAGGAGAACTTGGCTCCACATAGAAAAGGAACTTTTACTCCAAGGCACTTTAGAGTGCATAATCTCACAATAGGCAAGAATGCCTTTAGTAAGGTAAATGATTGGTTAGGGTGGTTCAGAATGCATGCTGCTTCCCATATGTATATTGATACTGAGGGATTCATGGTTATTGCTAGGAAATATTACATCCCCAACATCCCATTGAATAAGAGACATGAGGAGGATGTATTAAGAAACATAATAGAAGAAGAAGAAGGGGCAAGAAGATCTAACCAGATACATGAATTATATTTCATGGAGAAATAGTTAAGACAAAAAGGATTGGCATTCAGTGGCTTCTTCCCCAATCTACCCTATCTCCAAAGGCTTGAACAAATGATGGCCCAATTCAATACTTTTGTGAGGATTTTTGAAGATCAGATTGATGAGATAGATAGGAAGAAGGATGTCCACTCTGAGTCAGAATGTAATGAAGATAGTGATGGTGGTTTCTTAGAGAACAACATCCCTCCTCTAGAACAAATTATGACTAAAAACATCAAACTAGAGAAAATATTGTTGACTTGACAGAGCTCCATAGTTCTCAAGACAAAAATGAGCCTCCTACAAAGAAGCAGAGATTATTAGTTGGAGAATCTTCTGAAGCAAGGAGAAAGGACAAAGTGGGAGCCCTCTTCACTAGAACTTGTGTCAATCACCACCAGTTGAGGAAGAAGATAAGAGAGGAGAAAAGAAAACAAAAACCAGAAACAAAAGATGTTGAGTTGCCCTTGGCCCTATGCCGAGATGAAAGAACGTTAGAACAAGATGCATTCTTGAAGGATGACAATTTTAGAGAGTCAGATGAACTCAAGAGATTCTTGATATGGCACAAGAAACAATAGGTTTCATCCAGTGTTTAGATCACTGAAGAGGGTGAAGTGCCTAATGAAGCAGTGCAAACACTAAGGGAATATGACCTTTAGGTAGAGAAAATAACCCCAAAAGAGGCTAGACAGCTTGTCAAAAATAGTAATATGCTACTTGTGCATGCATGGAATTTATATTTAGATTTTATTATTGATCAGATCAAGAGATAGGAGGAGATAAATTTTTCCTTAGAGACCCAAGTAGGAAAAATTATAAGAGGGTTTTGGTATAGCCCAAGAAATAAAGCATTGCCTCTATGGAGCCTATAACCTAAATATAAAAAGCCATCAATTTTGAATGTAAAAGAACAAATGGATGGTGACAAAATTGTATGGTTAATCTAGAATACATGAGACCTTGAGATCTGTCAAGTATTAACCCATTTTTCCAGGCTCAATGAAGACAAGACCAAGGAATTGTCAAAGAGATATGGTTCCTTATTGGAGGACTACAATGCACTTTTGAAAGATAGAGATATAAGAATAATGAAGGAAAATGAATTGGAGAAGTCTTTGGTAGACTTAGAGCAGTAGATAATAAATACTCCTATGGCTACCCCTAAACCTCCTAAACAACTTGCATTGCTAGAGGGTAAAAATATGAGTGAAGAAGAGGTTACTGTAGAGATTGAAAAAATAAAGTTAGAGAAGAATGAGGCTATCCTACAAGCCTTGTTGAAGATCTTGCAGCACAGAGTTGATGCATTAAAGGATAAATCTGATTTGGTTTTTAGTGCTTACAATAAATTACCCTAATTGCAAGAAGAGGTAAATAGTTATGTTTCTATTTTAAATGGTTATAATGCAACTTGGTCAGTTAGAGAAACACTTTTTGAAAGATTGGCAGTTGTTCAATCTTTAAGAACTGATATTCCAAAAGTTGTCTTGCAAGTGGGTGAGGAAATAAATAGAGTAAAAGTCATATTGCCACTTTTTAAAGGCAAATCAAATCAAATTGAGGCTAAGATAGCCATGCTTAGTACAGATTGCAACAGGTTTATCCCTTCCATTAAAGATGTAGATGGTGTAATGAAGAGCCTCGACAAGTGGAAATCAATTTTTGATCCTTTATTGCCTAGAAAAGAGGCATTTCTAGATGAAAGTAATGAAGTAAATGTGGAGAGATTTAATAACACTCTAGATGAAGCCATAAAGGTAGAAATAGAGCTCACCAGATTTGTAGTAGATGTCAATGTAATAACAGATGCCAAATGGGAGAGTCAAAAAGCACAACTGAAACACATCCAAAGTTATAAATGGCTGACAAAGGAGGAGGTCACTACGTGGGATGAACTTACAAATCCCAAGTATATAAAAATCTACTGCAGTTGACTTTGATATTTTGGATGATGAGTAAAGAGGACACCTAGAGTACTTGACACCTAAACTCAGAGCACAAGGATGATAAGCTATCAATAAGAATAGTGTAAGTTAGCCAAAATGGCAGTAACCATATCTCACAATAACTTAAGAATCTTTCATGAATATCTACAGACAAAGGTGCCATTGATCAATGAGCCAGGAAGAAGAACAGTCCAAAAAAATTTTTTGTCTGTCCACGGCTTGAGGGCTTATTGTATCTTGTTTTATATGATTTTTAGGGTTAGGGCTCCAACAATCCAAAGCTTGTTGCATTCTCATTTGATAAGAGAATTCCATGATGGTTGAGCAGTATATACGTGGTATCCCCATTTTTGTAAAAGTTAGTTAGAAAAAGCTAATAGAAAAATTGAGTATCATTGCTACAAAACATACTTGTGAATTTTGTGTCTGAGCTTCTGAGCATGAATCTTTATATGTAATTCATAGGTTCATTTTAATACAAATACACTACAATTTCTATCTTCTATTATTGTTGTCTCTTTACTTGTATGTTTACTCTTGTATGTTTTATTTGTAAGGCATTTAAAATATACTAATTATTAAGCAATTTCTTCAATTGATTATGAGTTTTTCTCAAGGAGAGAATTAAAACATCCTTTTTATCAATTGAAGAGAGTAAACTTATATGTATGGATTTTGATGATAGTAATATTATATTGATATAATAGATTGCAAGGCATTCTATTCATATTGCAGATTGTGTGTAAGGCATATTGTTGTATATATTTTAAGATATTCCTCTAGATTTGTATTTAAACTCTTTTTCCCATTGGATTAGGTAGTGGTTTAGTGTTTGTTTCTTATAAGTTGTCTTTTCATGATCTTTAGAAATACTAAAATTCATTTCATTACCAATAACTTTACTTTTAAGAATTGTTTGTACATTTTGAAGGAATTGTATCCAAGTGATATGATTCATCTTTGTTGATTCCTTGAAGAGTGAATCACTAGGTTACCCCTCCTTAAAGGGAAGAAGGATGAATTTCCTTATACCACTGCTCCATGCTATTACACCTATAGTCTCTATCCTAATATTCTGCATCAGGGTATTCTAGGCTATGTAAAAAGTGATAATGTTTTATTGAAATAATTTGAGGAATCAATAGCATAGCAGTGAAGAACTAATCCACCATTTGAATGTTTACTTGAAATATAGTAAATCATTATAGGCAATAACTACCTAAGTCTTGTGGAGCTCGAAGCAAAAGGAGGATCCCATCCAATCCTCATTAATTATACTCTTTCTTAAAAACTTGGAGCCCTTTAAACTAAGAATCAAGCCTACATATTAGCCAAGTTTGATCCCATAAGAAAATCTCTAATAGGATGCAGAGGTTAACTGTTAGTACAGATAGCGATATAGCAACTTCTGTTAGTAGTGTTCCTGATAGAGTTACATACAGTGTTCTATGAATGATTATCCATATAGTTATCATGTAGCATTACACATTTGGATATGTGATGAAGACATGTTAGTGATGTTACATTCATAGACGTAGAGTCTGATGAATAGTAGAAGTGAAGTTATGCAGTAGATATTCACCAGTAGAAGTTTCTTGTGTTTATTCAGAAGAGACGATAGAGATTATATTGATTTAGGAGTTGCACCTATCATTTCAGTATGTGCCCTTCGATTAATGCTTGGAGAAGAGTTATTAATGTTTAGTTAAGAGTGCATGATGTAATTTAGGTTGAGGAGAAAGTTTCAATTACTTTGGTAGAGCCAATAGTGTGTAGCGTGCATCAATATTTATTAATATTGGACAGTTCCCAGATTGTGTTGCGTGCTTAGTAGAGCTGATAGAATTATTATTGGAGTATGTTATGGTTTCTCTAATATGATTTCAAGGTGGTTCTAACATGCTGACTTGATTATATCATTTGGAGGAAAGATATTTATAGGAAGTCATTTGTGATTGCTAAGTATGGTTTAGAGCTGATTGTGAAGAGCAGAGCAGAGTGTGTGAAGTGTTGAGCCATTAAAAAAAGATCTATGTAACCAAGTAAAGTGTTTATGTTATACATTGGAACTAATTCAGATAGTAGGTTAAAGCACAATTCACCAAGATCTAGATATAGTGTGTATCTATTATTTAGAAGGTTGTAGCCTTCACTCCTTTGAGCAATTGGCTCTCGGATAGTGCATCCTCACCCCTAATAGGGTTAATTTTAAAAGAATCCTAACAGGTTCTGACCTTTGACAAGGTCACTGTACTAAATATATTGTAAAGAAACTCCTAACAGGATTAAGGATCTTCTAACAAGGATCATAAAACACTAGTGCAAATTATTAGTGGCTGTCAATTCCCATCAAGGTTTTTACCTATTTGGGTTTCCCTATAACCAAAATATTGGTGTTGTGTTCAAGTGTTCTTTTATTTTGTTTATGCTTTATATTTAATTATGCTTAATTGGATAAAGAATTGAAACTTGTAGATAACCGATTCACCCACCCCTCTCTCAGTTATCTCTTGGGACTATTCCTAACAATTGGTATTAGAGCCAAGTGTGTTAGAGAGAAATTTTAATAGCTTGAGGTTGATCAGATGGTATTCTTTAGAAAAGACAGTCCTAAGATTGATGGAGAGAATTATCTTTATTGGAAGAACAAGATGATGACACATTTGCAATGCATTTCTTTTGAAGTTTTTGAAGTGTCTATCAAGGAAGTTGAGATCCCCTCTCTAGCATATCTTGGAAAGGATGATGCTACTAGCAAGCAGAAGGATTTTTTCCATCAGAATGCAAGAGAAAAAGAAGCCCTTATCAAGCCCTATCTGATAGTGAGTTTTTAGAGATAAAGAAAGTAGACACAACCTACAATATATGGAAACACCTAGAAGACATGTTTGAAGGAGATAAGAAAGAAAAGAATGTACATAGAAAGACATGGAAGAAAAAGTACAATACATTGGAGATGCTACCTGAAGAGAACATAAGAGCCTACAACCAAAGGATCAATGAAGAAGTTGATGGAATCAGAAACAATGGTGGTGAAATCTCAAAAGAAGACATCATGGATAAGGTGATAACTACCTTGACACCAGAATATCAGAACAAGATAAACATCCTTGATGAGACTATACAATTCTCAGAAAATTTCAAAAGAGAGACCTTAATCAGCAAGATTGCTGCATTTGAGATATCAAGTTTGAAGATAGAGCCTAAAAGTGAGATAGCCTTCAAATCTTTGGTCCATGGTAAGAAATCCTTAAATACCTTTGGTAATTTTGATAATAATGATGAAGAAGAAGCCCTAGATAATTTCATTTCTATGATTGCTAAAAGAGAAAAGAAAGGAAAAGGAAAATATGAAGGTCAATTACCATTCAAATTCTTTTCATGCAATAAGATTGGTCACTTTGCATCTAAGTGTCCTATAAGAGTCAAAAAGTTCAAGAATAACTACAAGCCTAAGTATACAAAGGAATGCTACTATGCTGGAGATGGAGTATCAGATGAAGAATCAAGAGAAAAGGAGATTGGATTCATTGCTCTAGAAGATGAAAAGAATTCACAAGAGTTAGCAATGATTTCACAAGTAGACATCAAGATAGATTGGATCATTGACAATGGTTTCTCACATCACATGACAGGTGAAAAAGATAGATTTGTTCATTTGGACATATACAAAGGAGGCATGGTCAAATTTGGAGATAACACTCCTAAACCTATCAGTGGTAGAGGAAACATCACCATGGATGGAAATAATAGCACTGATGATGTTCTTTATGTTGATGGTTTGAAACATAACCTACTGAGAGTTGGGAAGTTGCTTGACAAAGGCTACAAATTGGAGTTCAATGGAAACAAGTGCATCATTAACAACAAGGAGAAATAATTGCATTAGGATCAAAGACTAAAGGTAATGTTTTTCAACTTAATCCAGAAGCAAGTTGTTTTGTTTCTAAAGTAGATGATAGTTGGCTATGGCACAAAATAATATGTCATATCAATTTTGATAACATAGTTAAGATCTGTAATGTTAAGGCAGTTAGAGACCTACCTTGCATAGCAAAGCTAGTTGATACTATATGTAGGGAATGTGTAATGGGAAAGCATCTGAGGAATTCATTCGGGAGCAAGCATAATTCAATAGAGAACAAGTTGTATTTGATTCATATAGACCTATGTGGACCAACTCAAACAAGATCATACTATGGTGAAAGGTATTTCATTTTATTTGTAGATGATTATTCTAGAATGATGTGGGTTGCATTCTTGAAAGATAAGTCAGAAGCATTTGAGAAGTTAAAAATATTCAAATCTAAGGTTGAGAATGAATCTAGACTTTTGATAAAAATTTCTAAGGCCGGAAAGAGGAGGAGAATTCACCTTTGATAGATTCTATGAGTACTGTGAAGAACATAGCATAAAGAGATAGTTAAGTGCACCTAGAATACCTCAACAAAATGGGATTACAAAGAGAAGTAATAGGATACAATAGTGGTCAATACAATAGTCTATACAATCAATTGAATACAATTAAGGCCTGGTGTAGACAAGACACCTTATGAGCTATGGTTTGGTAATGTTTCCATAGTGAAATACTTGAGAATCTTTGGAAGCAAGTGCTACATCAAGAGGGATGAAGCAGTGGGAAATTTTGATGCAAGAAGTGATGACGGTATTTTTCTTGGTTACTCTACTAAAATTAAAGTGTATAGATGTTTTAACTTAATATTGAAGAAGATCATTGAAAGTGCTCATGTTAAGATTCATGAAAAGTTTATGGTTCAAGAAAGATATCATGATTACTCACCCATGGTTGAAGAAGAACCTAGACCTTCTAGTAGTGACACAGTTATTGAAGAGATGTTTGACAGTATAGATGTATTGTTCAATGACCCTGAAACATGTGAAGAAGAAACTCAGAAAGAAGATGAGTCAGTATGACCTAAAGTTCCAAAGTATACATCTAGATATCACTCTAAGGATTACTGTTAGAAAGTAAAGTCTATCAAGATAACTAAGAGGGGGGGGTGAATCAATTGTTAGATAATTATAACCTTTATCAACTTTAATAGATTTTAACCATATAAGTAATGTAACCAACAACCATAGAAAGATATTCATGCACAACAAAACAATGACACAAGATATGTTGACTAGGGAACCTCTTGATCAAAGAGTAAACCCCGGTGGGAATGATGCCCACAAAAGATGCACTAATATGAATATTCCTTGTGAAAGGATGGACTTTGTTAGAAGTTTTATGAAATACATTTAGTACGTATGAATCCCTGTTAGGAGATTTTGAATCTCTACTAAAAGATTCTAACTCTGTTAGGAGTTATAGAAGACAAAAGGACCCACTACCCAAACAACTTCAATGGAAAGATCACTAAACACACTGTACAACTAATCTCCAAATTAATCAACAAAATAATATCAAAATGTTATTGATCTCAACATTATGTTACCTTTCCTCTGACGGTGCCAAACCGCACTCACTGCTACACTAGATCTCAATTTTAGATCTTTGTACCTCGCATATCCTCTTTCCGCAAATTCACTTTCACAATTTCAGTCACTCTTACATTACTACACATTTCATCATATTACATCAAGGAAAAAATTCCTTCCTTTATACCACACTCAAGTAATTACAAATGAGTCAGCATACAAATTACAAAATAAAAGTTTCCACACGCTACCCAAAAATTACACAAAACTGTCAACTTCCAATTAGAATAACTCTTCACTCATGCAACCTCAAAGTTTGCACTATCATCCACATCACTATCAACATGTCTTCAACTACTCTCTAACTATGCATAACTAGATTCCATCTTGATTAGGAGATATCATCCGATTACCACAAACCGCTACTCATGAACACTGCTTGAATACAACTTCCACTAAAATGCTCACAACTTCCATGAATAAATGAATTACTATTTGTGCTCTTAGCCATGAACATATAACACATCATAGAATAATTCCCTAACATCACATAGCTTGATCTCTAATATCCCATGTGCGCTAACCCAAACACTATCTGCTCCTCTTCTAATCTTCAATAGATCACTGTGTTGACATCAATGACAATCACAGTCATGAATGCAACAACAACTGCTATAGAATGGCTGCAAATACTCCCATAGGATATATTCAACATTGATTCCTAACAATCTCCCCCATTGAAATTGATGGCAACATAGATGAAAAACATCCAATG
Source organism: Chamaecyparis obtusa (assembly GCA_027943335.1). NCBI lineage: Eukaryota > Viridiplantae > Streptophyta > Pinopsida > Cupressales > Cupressaceae > Chamaecyparis > Chamaecyparis obtusa. The sequence continues at coordinate 115,113 of BSBK01003484.1, forward strand.
TTCCATAAATCCAACACTGTTGCTCTGAAAAATACTTCAAGTCCTCTTCATCAATCAAATCTTGCTTCGTTCTCCTATTCAGTTCTCTCCAATGGATGGTACAAATGGGTTTTCATGTAAACTTCTCCCCCATTGACATCAATGACTGAAATTTCATCATTATGTGAACAACAACTCTAATGTCAAAAGACACTATTCAAAAAATACATTCACTAGAGTCCTCAGGACTCAGCTCAGATATACATACTCCCCCATAGAGGAAGTACCAACATCCAGTCCAAAAGAAAGATAGGGCTCATATACCACTAGATGGATGTAACAATCTGCATCACTTCTCAAAAGGAGGCTAGGGCATAACCCCAAGCATACCTCTCATATACTCAAATGCATCCTTAGGAAAAGGTTTTGTAAATATATCTACAATCTTCTCCTTTGTGCTTATGTATTCATGCTTGACTTCTTTCTAAAATTTTTTTTGTCTTACTACATGATACTTTATCTCTATATGCTTTGTCTTAGAATGTAATATAGGGTTCTTAGACATACTAACTATGCTGGTGTTGTCACAATGTATAACAAGAGGCTCAATAAATTTTATTCCAATAGCCTTCAGCATCTACTCATCCAAATTATCTGGTTACAATTGTTTGTTGCAGCTACATACTCTACTTCTGATGTGATTTGTGAAATCCAATTATGCTTCTTGCTTAGCCAAGAAACCAATCTTCCTCCAAGGAAAAATGCTCCACCACTGGTGCTCTTTTTATCATCAATACTACCTCCCCAATCAGCATCTATATATGCACATAGGGTAAAATCATTAGATTTTTCATACCACAATCCATACTTAATTGTGCCTCTTAAATATCTTAGTATCCTCTTAAATGCTGCATAATGTGATTCTCTAGGTTCAGCTTGAAATCTTCCTACAATTCCAACTGAATGTGCTATATCAGGTCTTGTATGTGTCAAGTACTACAATCCTCCAATCATAGATTTGTACTTCTTATGTTCCATTGCAGGAGTCTCATCTGTGCTAGATAACTTATGTATAGTTACCATAGGTGTTCCAACTCACTTACAATTCTCCATTCTAAATCTCTTTAACAAATCATTCAAGTACTTTTTCTGACTTACAAAGATACCATCACTATTCTGTGTTATCTGCAATCCCAAAAAATGTTTCATTTCACCAATCATACTCATTTCAAATTCATTCTTCATTTCATCTATAGATTTATCATTAGCTTCATCTTCTCCTCCAAAAATGATATCATTAACAAAAATAAACACAACCAACAAACCATTTTCAATTTCTTTTGTGTATAGGTTTCTATCAGTTGTTCCTTTTGTAAATCCTAATTTTATCAAATACTTGTCCAATCTTGCATACCAAGTTTTAGGTGCTTTCTTTAGTCCATATAAAGCTTTATTCCGTTTACATGTACCATGTCTCCTTCTTGAGTTAAAGGAAAACCTTTAGGCTTCTCAATGTAGACTTCTTCTTCCAACTCTCCATTCAAAAATGCTAACTTCACATCCATCTCATATACTTTGAACTTCTTAAAAGCTGCATAAGCCAAAAACATTCTTACTACTTCAATTCTTGCTATTGGTGAAAAATTTTCTTCATAGTCAATTCCTTCTTACTGTGAGTATCCTTTACATACCAATCTTTCTTTTCTCCTTACCACTTCTCCTTGTTCATTCATCTTGTTTCTAAATACCCATTTTGTTCCTATAACATTCTTATATTTAGGTCTAGGGACCAATTCCCATGTCTTGTTCCTTTCAATCTGATCTAGTTCTTCTTTCATAGATTTGATCCAATTTTCATCTTCACAAGCTTCACTAGTAGATTTAGGTTCAATTTGAGAAATCAAACATAATTGTTCTTGTACCTTATTTTGAGTCTGAACTCCTCTATCTTTGCTTCCAATAATCTGCTCAATAGGATGATTCATTGATAGATTCTTGTTAGGTGTCACTATCTTAGATCTCGCTTCAGGTGTCAGTTCTTCAATTACCTCATTGTGGATTTCATTCAACAAATCACTATTAGTTTCATAGAATAATTTAGTAGTCTCAATGTTAGATCTAGGATGAGTTCCTTCATTTGATTCATAATCAAGCATTATATCCTAAATTTTGAACTTTTCATCAACTTTAGCATTTGCACTCTCAACAATAGTCTGAGTTCTCTTATTGTAACATCTATAAGCTTTTATTTTCAAAGAATATCCAAGAAATATACCTTCATCACTTCTAGGATCAAACTTTCCAATGTCATCATCTCTCTTTATATAGCATTTTCTTCCAAAAATTCTAAAATACTTAACTGAGGGTGCATTTCCAAACCATAGTTCATAGGGTGTCTTGTCTGTGTCTGCTCTTATTTGTACTCTGATCATTGTATACACTCTTGTGTTCACTACTTCTCTCCATAATATCTTCACTAAGTCATTCTCAAATAACATAGCTCTTACTACTTCAGCCACTGATCTATTTCTTCTTTCTATAATACCATTTTCTTCAGGTGTCCTAGGGGCTGAAAATTGTCTCTTAATACCATTCACTTCACAAAAGATGTTAAATTATCTAAAAGTAAATTCTCCACCTCTATCTGATCTCAAACATTTAATCTTCATTCCAGATTCATTCTCAACTTTATTCTTAATGGCCTTAAACTTATCAAATGCTTCAGATTTTTCTTTAAGAAATGCAATCCACATCATTCTTGTAAAATCATCAACAAGAATCATAAAATACCTTTCTCCATAGAATCCTTGAGTCCTTGTAGGACTGCTCAAGTCTGTATGAAAAATCTCCAACTTCTCTACCGATGTAAACTTCTTACTGGGAAATGAGCTTCTCTTCTATTTATCCATCACACATTCCTTGCACATCATGTTAGTAGGCTTCATAATTCTAGGCAAATCTCTTACTGCAAGTGTAGTACTCACTTTCACAATGTTATCAAAATTTATATGACAAAATATTCTATGCCATAACCAACTATCATCAATCTTATTAGGATTCAACTAAAATACATTACCTCTGGTTCTAGATGCAGTACCAATCAAATTTCCATCTTTTTCTTTTATCACACAAGTTTTCTTAGTAAACTAAACTTGATATCCCTTGTCAACTAACTATCCACCACTCAAAAGATTATGTTTCAAACCATCCACAAAGTAAACATCATCAGCATTAGTCTTTCCATCAAGAGTAATAGATCTTATACCTTTAATCAAACAAGGTGCATTGTTTCCAACTCTAAAAACTCCTCCATTATAATTGTTAAACTTTATGAACTTCTTCATGTCTGCAATCATATGATGTGAACAACCACTATCTATAATCCAATCAGATTTCTTTTCAACTTGAGAAACTAGGTCTTTTCCTTCCTTAACCTTTGTTTCAGGATTTTCTTCTTTAGTTGCTAAAAATCATATATCATCATTATTCTCAGTATCACTTTCACTTAAGGTTCCCCCTATACTAGCTTCAAGTTCTTCATCATTAGCATAATAACATTCCTTAGATCTTCTAGGCTTAAAATTGTTTCTGTACTTCATAACTCTCTTAGGATATTTAGATGGAAAATGACCATATTCTTGACATGTCCAACATTTAAAGATTTTCTTACCATCTGGTTCTCTTTTCACAAGCAAGGAAATACCTTCTTCAATCTTAATGTCTTCTTCATTTCTAGATCTATTGCTACCAACATAATCTCCACTCACACTACTGCTTCTTGAAAAAGTAGGGCGAACACTCAGAGCACTAAATATTGTCTCCATTCTAGGTAAGTGTCCTAATAACCTTAGGTTCATTTCTGTTGCTTCCAATCTTCCAAGAAGATTCTACTTCTTCAATCATCTATGTTGTCTACTTAAATGCAAGAGTCAATGTCCTCAAAATTCTCCATATCACTTCATTCTCTGTCTTTGTTACTCCACAAGATTTCACACCTGCAACTATCTCTGACATTGTACCAATATAGCTTCTAACAGATTTATCTTCCATCATTCTTATATCTTCAAATGCACATATCCAATTATGTAATCTGACTTTCTTTACATGTTCATCACCTCCAAAAGTAGACTGTAAAGCTAACCAAATTTTATAAGATGTTTTCAAATATTTTACCTAACTGTACTCATTTTGTGGAAGGGCTAACAAAAGTTCTTCTCTGGAAAGTATGTTACACATGAATAGATCTCTTTCATCATTAGTACATGTTTAAATATTATCCTCATCAATGAAAGTCTTCTCATTCTTAGTAATCAACCACTAACCTAGTCCTAAACACAGTAGACATGTCTTCATCTTTTCTTTCTCAGCTGTCAAAATTTACTACATCAAACTTGGGGCTTTCTTTCCTACAATTTGCAATGGATCTCCTTAAGCTGTTAAACTTTTCTTTCAAGGGCCTACTACTCTGATACCAATTGTTAGAAAGTAAAGTCCACCAAGATAACTTATATGGGGGGGGGTGTGAATCAGTTATCAGATAATTATAACCTTTATCAAATTTAATATATTTTAACCATATAAGCAATGTAACCAAAAACCATAGAAAGATATGCATGCATAATAACACAATGACACAAGATATATTGACTAAGGAACCTCTTGATCAAAGAGTAAACCCTAGTGGGAATGATGCCCACAAAAGATGCACTAATATGAATATTCCTTGTGAAAGGATGGACTCTATTAGGAGTCTTATGAAATACATTCAATACATATGAATCCATGTTAGGAGATTTTGAATCCTTGCTAAAAGATTCTAACTCTGTTAGGAGTTATGGAAGACAGAAGGACCCACTTCCCAAACAACTTCAATGGAAAGATCACTGAACACACTGTCCAACTGATCTCTAGATTATTCAATAGAATAATATCAAAATATTACTAATCTCAATAATATGTTACCTCTCCTCTGACTATGCCAAACTGCACTCACTGCTACACCAGATATCAATTTCAGATCTCTTTACCTTGCATATCCTCTTTCCATAAATTCGATTTGACAATTTCATTTACTCTTACATTACTACACATTTCATCATATTACATCAAGGAAAATATTCCTTCCTTTATACCACACTCAAGTAATTACAAATGAGTCAGCATACAAATTACAAAATAAAAGTTTCCACATGCTACAAAAATTACACAAAACTATCAGCTTCCAATTAGAATAACTTTTCACTCGTGTGACCTCAAAGTTTGCAACATCACTATCAACATGTCTTCAACTTCTCTCTAACTACGCATCACCAGATTCCATCCCAATTAGGAGATATCATCTGATTACCACAAACTGCTACTTAGGAACACTACCTGAATACAACTTTCACTAAAATTCTCATAACCTCCATGAATAAATGAATTACTATCTGTGCTCTTAACCATGAACATATAACACATCCTAGAATAAGTCCTTAACATCACATAGCTTGATCTCTAATATCCCACATGCGCTAACCCAAAAATTATCTTCTCCTCTACTAATCTTTAGTAGATCACTATGTTGACATCAATGACAATCATAGTCATGAATGCAACAACAACTGCTACAGAATGGCTGCTAATACTCCCATAGGATATATTTAGAATTCATTCTGAATAATTACATCATTGGAGATCAGAACAAAAAATTCACAACAAGATCAGAAGAAAAGAATTCAGCTGGTAATGAAGTAGTATGTTTACTATCTGAGATTAAACCTTTAAGTGTTGAAGATGCATGTAATGATTTTGATTGGCATGATGCTATAAAAGAAGAACTAGATCAGATTATCAAGAATGATACTTGGGAACTGGTCCCAAGACCTAGTGATAATAATGTGATTGGAACAAAATGGATATTCAAACACATGATGAATGAAGATGGTATAGTAGTAAGAAATAAAGAAAGGTTAGTATGTAAGGGATATGCACAAATAGAAGGCATTGATTATTTAGACACATTTGTACCTATGAGTAGATTAGAAGCTATTAAGTTGTTTTTAGCTTATGCAATAGTCAAAAACTTCAAAGTCTATCAGATGGATGTCAAGTCGGCATTCTTGAATGGAGAGTTGAAAGAAGAAGTATACATTGAGGAGCTAGAAGTATTCACCTTATCAGATAGACCTGATATGGTATGTAGATTGAAGAAGGCCCTCTATGGACTTAAGCAAGCCCCTAGAACATGGTATGAGAGACTAGATGGATGTCTAACAAAGATTGGATTCAAGAAAGGAGTAGTAGATTGTAATCTATTCATAAGAGAGACATTTGAATGTTTACTACTTGTAGCTATATTTGTTGATGACATTATCTTTGGAGGTAATGACAAACTTAGTGCTGAATTTTATAAGGAGATACAGAGTGAATTTTAGATGAGCATGATTGGACCTATCAAATACTTTGTGGGATTAAATGTGCAGCAGATAGAGAAAGGTATTTTCATTAATCAGTCTAAATATGTAAAAGAGATATTGAAGAAGTTCAAGATGGATGATTGTAAACCAATGGGTACGGCTCTGGTAATAGGATGCAAACTTACAAAAGAAGATGATTCACTAGTAGTAGATATAACATTGTACAAGTCTATGATTGGTAAACTTATTTATCTTATTCAAACCAAACCATATATTTTCAATGCAGCTAGCATAGATGGAAGATTTGGAGAAGAGCCTAAACAAAGTCTCCTCATGTAAGTAACAAGAATATTTAGATACTTGCAAGGCACTATAGATTATGGTCTATGGTATCATAATTCAAAAAATGTTGAACTTCATGTATATACTGATGTAGATTGGACAGGATGCATTGATGATAGAAAGAGTACATCAGGAGGAGAAGTGTTTCTTGGTGACAGACTTGTCACTTGGACAAGCAAGAAGAAAAATTGTATCTCTCAGTCAATAGCAGAAGTGGAGTATGTTGTAGTAGCCCTAAATTGTTCTACAATTGTTTGGATCAAGAAAATGATAAAGGATTTTGGAATTCAGATTGACTATCCTAATGTTATTCATTGTGATAACACTAGCACTATCAATATGTCAAAGAAAAATGTGATACATGCAAAGACAAAACACATTGAGATCAAGTATCACTTCCTAAGAGAGAAAGTGGCAGAGAAAGAAATCAAGTTGGACTATGTGAGTACTAAAGATTAGTTAGAAGACATATTTACAAAGCCCTTACCAAATGATACTTTTGAGTATCTCAAGGAGAAGCTGGGAGTAATTCCCTTCCTTGATTCTACTTATAAGAAAGAAGACAAAGCATCAATCCTCAGAGACTGATGGATGGTTGACTACTCTACTTCTAGAGTAGTACCAGTGCTAAAAAGAGTTGGCTCCCTTTTTGATTGATGTCAAAGGGGGAGTAATATATAGAGTCATGAAAAATAGAATCAAAGGAGTAATGTACTAAGGGGGAGTATTATTTAGTCATGAAAGCAGTTCAGTTCAGGAAATGGATAATATTAAAGAATATTGTAGCAAATGGAGGATTCATCCTTGGGGGAGTTTTGATGAGGAAATGGAGAATGTTATAAAAGAATTTCTCATTCAGTTTGGTGGTGTTTTTCATTCCATATGTTACCATCAATTCCAAAGGGGGAGATCGTTGGAGATTTTCCAGCAAGCTAGTGCTAGCTGTATGTTTGTCATTGATGACAACATCTGGTAAGTATCATGTGTTGAATACTTATGTATGAATCTTTGAGTAAATGTAGCATGGACATGTTATCAGCATGATATCATGGATTCAAATTTTAACTATTAGTATAGACAGTTATATAGCAGCTTTTGTCAGTAGTGTTTTGTGAATGATTATCCCTATAGTTATCATGGAGCCTTGCATATTTGGATATGTGATGAAAACATGTTAGTGATGTTACATTCATGGATGCAAAGTCTGATGATCAATAGAAGTAAATTTATGTAGTCTCTATTCACCAGTAGTAGTTTCCTTTGTTTATTCAGAAGAGTTGATAGAGATTATATTAGTTCAGGAGTTGCACCTATCATTTTAGTATGTGCCCTTGGATTAGATCTTGGAGAAGAGTTAGTAATGTTTAGTTAAGAGTGCATGATGTAATTTAGCTTAAGGAGAAAGTTTCAATTACTTTGGTAGAGCCGACAATGTGTAGCGTGCATCTACATTTATTAATATTGGATAGGTTCCAGATTGTGTTGCGTGCTTAGTAGAGCTGAAAAAATTATTATTGGAGTATGTTATGGTTTCTCTAATATGATTTCAAGGTGGTTCTAATAGGCTAACTTGATTATATCATTTAGAGGAAAGATATTTATAGGAAGTCATTTTTGATTGCTAATGATGCAATGCAAGGATGATGAGGGGCCAAATAATGGCACACCCTAATGATCTAAGCCTTCTCAATACATGTGGAAGCCAAAAAACACAACAGTGAGGGGGGAAAATGCAAAAAGTTTCATATATTATCATCAATTGAATCATTCATGTCAGGCTGTAAGGCCTTCCTAGTTATGGCCTAATATTACAATGAATCTCAGAAGTACTCAAATATGTGAGGATCTATTACAAATCTTTGATCTAATGTCTACTATCTTCTATCCAAAAAATGACTCCCTAAACTACAACCAAACATCTACATTCATACAAGAGGATACCAAACTGAGTCAGCCTTCAGATCCATAATTAACTGAAGTAACAGTCAGATTTAAGACAACATGCTTCCCAATAATGGATACTAGCATTAATTCCATGATCCAATATAAATGCACAAGTTGGCCACAATAGGAACTAAAACTAAACCCTTCGGTAAGAAAGATAACTGAGTAGAAGATAGGCAATGCTGAGCGCCAGTAAAAATTAACTACCCAGGAGAGAACTAACCACACTCGGTAACCAAAGGAAACCAACCAACTACTGACCAACTTGGTCAAAGAAGAAATCAAGTAACATAGACAAACTCCAAATTGTTTTTGGTGACACATGATTTCCAAGGACCCAAGATGCTCCTACATCAAACACCTGGTGTTATTTTGAAATGATTCTTAGAATCATTTGGTAAGTTTGGTTGGAGTTGCATCCAATGAGCAGACTAAAAAATCCATGAACTATCTTACATCGGTCTACTCTTTCACTTAACTAGATATTCCATATACTTATTTTCCTCTTGTACTCTTTCCATCTCTTTCCTTCAAAATCTATTCAACTTCATCATTCTACTTCTTAGGATATTTTGTCGGTACTATCACTTATTCATCAGGTTCATGATACTCATATAAATCAGCAATGTTGAAAATAGGTGATATGTCCATGTCATCAGGTAACTCAATCTAATATGCATTTCCATTGTCAAATTTCTATAGAATCTTGGAAGGTCCAAACTTCTTCATCTTCAACTTCCCATATGTTCCAACAAGAAATCAGCCTTTCTTCAAATGAATCGTCACTTCATCACCAACTTCAAAAGTTTTATGTCTCCTTGATTTATCAGCTCTGTCTTTGTATTTTTGATTACTGTCTTCCAGTTTCAGCTTCACATCTTCATGCAGTGTTTTCATGTACTCAACAAACTTTACTCCTTCAGCACTTTTCTTATTCTCATCAGCAATGTCTCTCAAATTAGATATTCCTCTTAGTTGTGTGCCATTCACAAACTCAAATGGTATCTTTCCAGTACTCCTATTCATTGAATTGTTGTATGCAAACTCTTCTTGTGCCAACAAAAAATCCCAATTACTCAATGGGTCTCCATCTAAACATCTCAAAAGATTTCCCAAACTTCTATTCACAACTTCAGTCTATCCATTGGTTTGTTGGTGAAATGTAGAACTATATTTCAACTCAGTGCCAAATTTCTTCCAAAGTGTTTTCCAAAAGTATCCAACAAATTTATTGTCTCAGTAAGAGATAATACTCCTCAATAATCCATGCAATCTAAAAATCTCCTTAAAGAAAAGATCTACTACATGTATGGCATTTGATGTCTTTCTACATTGTATAAAATGTGCCATCTTATAAAATCTATCCACAAAAAAAAATATTGAATCATTACCTCTTACTGTCTTCGGTAAGCCAAGAACAAAGTCCATACTGATGTCAATCCAAGGTTTCTTAGGAATAAAAATTGGTGTACACAATCTAATATTCTAACTTACTCCTTTTGCAACTTGAGAAATTCCACAACTTTTCACAAATTTCTGAACATCTCTATACAACTGCGGCCAATAGTATTTCTACTTAAGAAAATTCCATGTTTTATCAATGCCAAAATGTCTAGCCAAACCACTATTATGTTTCTCCTTTATCAAATTAGATCTCATCACTCCTCTCGGTATACACAACTAAAAACCTTTAAACAACATACCTTCCTAAATAAAATATGCATCCCATTTAGTATCTTGTTGATCTTGAATAGGTGATCTGCACTTTCTCCATGGCTCAAAAAAATTAGGGTCAAACTCATATAAATCTTTCATCTCATCAAAACCAAGAACTTCAATTTTCATCTCGGTCATCAAATATCTTCTTGTACTCAATGCATCAACAACTTGGTTAGTTGCTCCACTCTTATGCTTTATCACAAATGTGTAACTCTACAAATACTCAACCCATTTCATATGTCTCTGATTCAACTTATTCTGACTACCCAAATATTGTAAAGCCTTATGATCAGTATACAACACAAAATCACTAAGTATCAAATAATGTCTCCATTTCTTCAGTGCTTGAACAATAGCACATAATTCTTGATCATACACATAATATTTCCTTCTAGCATGATTCAACTTTTCACTAAAGAAAGCAACAGGTTTACCTTATTGACTCAACACAGCTCCAATTGCACTTCCACTTGCATCACATTCTACTTGAAATACCTTACTGAAATTAGGTATTGCCAAAATAGGTAATTCAACAACCTTCTGCTTTAGAGTCTCAAAACTTCTATTAGCTCCATGTGTCCACTTGAATTCTCTTTTGTCTCCTCTCATAGTCTTAGTCATAGCATTACAAATTGAACTAAAATTCCTTATGAACTTTCGGTAAAAGCTTGCCAAACCATGAAATGATCTTACCTCACTAGAATTCATAGGTGTAGGCCAATTCAAAATAGCTTCAACCTTTTCAAGATCCATCTTCAAACCCTTAACTGAAATAACAAATCCCAAATACACAATCTCCTCTTTAATGAACGAACACTTTTTCAAATTTATCAGCAACTTTTCCTCTTTCAACCTCTGCAAAACTTGTCTAACATGCAACAAATGTTCTTCTCTGGTCTTACTAAATATTATAATATCATCAAGATATACAATCACAAACTTACCCAAGAATTTCTTCAAAACTTCATTCATCAACCTCATAAAAGTACTTGGTACCTTAGTTAAACCAAAAGGCATAACCAACCACTCATAAAAACATTCCTTTGTCTTGAAAGCAGTCTTCCATTCATCACCTCCTTTGATTCTAATATGATGATATCCACTTTTCAAATCAATCTTTGTGAAATATTTTGCTCTAGTCAAACTATCCATTATATCATCCATTCTCGGTATAGGAAACCTATACTTTACTATTATCTTGTTGATTTCTCTTGAATCAATACACATTCTCCATTCTCCATTCTTCTTAGGTGCCAATACAGTAGGTAATACACAAGGACTCAAACTTTTTCTAATCAAACCTTTCTCTGGAAACTCTTGAATCTATCAGTTCACTTCCTGATTCTTGGTAGGTGTCAATAGATGAGGTGCCTTATTCGGTAAACTAGCTCTAGGGATTAGATCCATACAATGATCAATGCTTCTTTTTGGTGGAAAACCATTAGGAACATTATCAAAAATGATATCACTGTACTCAGTGAGAAACTTATCAATCTCCTTAGGGATATTATCCTCTATTTTCTTACTCGGCTTATTAGGAATCACAACAAAACATACATCATTCCTCTTCAAAGAGTTAACAAAATTTCTTCCTTCCATCAAACAAACTTTCACAGATGTGAAAACATTACTAACAGGTTCTTCCATCAATGGTAACAAGATTTGTTTCTTTCCATCAGCCACAATAGTATACTTATGCAATCTCCCATCATATATAGCATGTCTATCATATTGCTAAGGTCTACCCAAAAAAATATGACAAGAATCCATAGGCATAATATCACATAACACCTTATCATAGTATTTTCCAAACTTAAAATTCACATAACATTGTTCACTTACCAAGAGTGTATGGTCATCTTTGATCCATGAAATCTGATAGGGCTTCAGATGTACCAACCTTTCCAACTATAGTTTTGTGACCATCTCTTCAGATGCCAGGTTCTCCGAGCTACCACTGTTAATGATTACCTTCCAAACTTTGTTAGAAGCTCTACATCTAGTCTAGAACAAAATTTTCCTTATCGGATCTTCCTTCTTGCTTTCACTCCATGGTTCTCTCTTTACCATCAAGTTATTTTCTTTCTCAGGTTCATTCGGTGACTCTTCTTGCACCAAAGCATTTCTACTGCTACTAGCCTTCTTACTCGCTTGTGTACATTCAAAAGATCTATGTCCTTCTTCTCCATAGTTATAAAAAGTTCTTTGAAAAATTCCTCTTCTATAACCACCTCGATAGTTATTGTCTCTACCTCTAGAAGAACTTTCACCTTTCCACTCGTTCTTGCCTTTGTCTAGATTTGTCTTTTCTAGTTCAGATCTACCATTTTCACCATTAGATCTACCTCTTCCTCTAGGAAATCTACCACCTTGACCTCTCTATCTTTTCTCATGTCTCTTGTTCAAATTCTCCTCAGCCTTCAAAGCAAATTGATAAGCCTCTTCAATGTTCTCCAACTTGACCATACTAATATCCTGTTGGATGGAAACTCTCAAACCATTCAAGTATCTACTGATTCTTTCCACATCATGTTCATCATGTCTAGATCTAATATCCAATCTATAAAATTCCTCAGTATACTCCTTTACCGAGGTATCTTTTAGTCTAAAAATTTGCATTCGTCGAACTAGGTTAATTTGATAATCATAAGGTAAGAACTTTCCTTTCCATTTATTCACCATTTTACTCCATACCTTGATTTTGTCTTTTCCTTTCCTCTTCTGATCCAATTGTAGATGTTCCCACCATAAGGATGCATGACTTTTCAACTTTGTGCTTGCAATCTTCACCTTCTTATCCTCATGAATGTTTTCATATTCAAAATACTTTTCCATCTCGATGATCCAGTCCACCAATTCATCAGAATCTAGCTTTCCACCATACTCAGGAGGATTGAAATGTGGTGTTGACTTCAGAATTTTCAAAGCCTTACAAAATATTTCTTCACCTTGATCCATAATAGGTGCAAGTTCTGCATTCGCCTATTCTTCTTCAATTTCATCATCACTAATATGTTCAAGATGTCTTCCTCTTCTCTAGGTTGTTTCAATAGCTTCTAACCTAGGAGAAATCTATCTTCGCATATCTACCAATCCTAGATCTACATCTTACCTCCCACAAACCATCTTGAGAACCCTCTACAATTTTAGGTCAGATCGCAATCTGCTACCCCACAACAATCAACTAGGGCTTCAAGAGGAACCTACAAACCTAGATCCGCAGAACTAGATCAAGATCTCACCTCGATCTGATCCCACCTGACACAAGGCAAGGATGATGAGGGGCCAAACAATGGCACACCCTAATGATCCAAGCCTACTCAACACATGTAGAAGCCAACAAACACAACAGTGAGGGGGGAAAATGTGGAAACTTTCATATATTATCATCAATTGAATCATACATGCTGGGCTGTAAGGCCTTACAAGTTATGGCCTGATCTTACAATGAATCTCAAAAGTCCTCAAACATGTGAGGATATGTTACAAATCTCCAATCTAATGTCTACTATATTCTATCCAAAAATTGACTCCCTAAACTACAACCAAACATCTACATTTATACAAGAGGATACCGAACTGAGTCAGCCTTTAGATCCATAAGTAATGGAACTAAGGGTCAGATCTATGACCACACACTTCCCAATGATGGACACTAGCATTAATTTCATGATCCAATATAAATGCACAAGTCAGCCACAATAGGAACTAAAACTAAACCTATCAGTAAGCAAGATAACCGAGCAGCAGACATGAAATATCGAGTGCCAGTGAAAACCAACCGCCCAAGAGAGAACCGACCACACTCGATAACCAAAGGAAACCGACCAACTACCAACCAACTCGGTCAAACTAGAAACTGAGCAACATAGACAAACTTGAATTTTTTTTTGGTTGCCCAGGATTGTCAAGGATCGAGATGCTCTTGCATTAGCTAAGTATGGTTCAAAGTTGATTATGAAGAGCAGAGCAGAGTGTGTGAAGTATTGAGCCATCAGCAGAAGATCTATGTGACCAAGTAAAGTGTTTGTCCTATACATTGGAACTAATTCAAATAGTAGGCCAAAGCACAGTTCACTAGGATCTAGATATAGTGTGTATCTGTTATTCAGAAGGTTATAGCCTTCACCCCTTTGAGTAGTGTGCTCTCAAATAGTGCATCCTAACCCATAATAGGGTTAATTATAAAAGATTCCTAATAGGGTCCGACCATTGACCAGGTCACTATACTTAATATATAGTAAAGTAACTCATAAAATGGTTAAGGATCTTCTAACAAGGATCATAAAACACTAGTGCAGATTATTAGTGGGTGTCAATTCCCACTAGAGTTTTTACCTATTTGAGTTTCCTCGTAACTAAAATAGTGGTGTTGTGTTCAAGTGTTCTTTCATTGTGTTTATGCTTTATGTTTAAGTATACTAAATTGGATAAAGAATTGAAACTTGTAGATAACTGATTCAACCTCCCCCCCTCTTAGTTATCTCTTGTGACTATTCCTAACACACACACACACACACATATGTACATATATATATATAAATATGTGTGTGTGTGTGTGTGTGTGTGTGTGTGTGTGTGTGTGTGTGTGTATATATATATATGTATGTATGTATGTATGTATATATGTACATATATACGTATATATATATATATATATATATATATATATATATATATATATATATATATATATATATATATATATATATATATATATATATATATATATATATATATATATATATGTATGTATATATGTACATATATATGTATATATATATATATGTGTGTGTGTGTGTGTGTGTATGTACATATATATGTATGTATATATGTATGTATATATATATATATATATATATACATATGTATGTATGTATATATGTACATATATATTTATATATATGTACATATGTATATATTTATATATATACATATATATGTATGTATATATGTACATATATATTTATATATATGTACATATGTATACACACACACACACACACACACACACACACATATATATAGATATATATATACATACATATATATATACATACATATATATATATACATACATACATATATATATATACATATATATACATACATACATACATACATATATATATATACATACATACATATATATATATATATATATATATATGTATGTATGTATGTATGTATGTATGTATGTATGTATGTACATACATACATACATACATACATACATACATACATACATACATACATACATACATACATACATACATACATATATATATATATATATATATATCTATATCTATGTGTGTGTGTGTGTTTGTGTGTGTTAGAAATAGGGAATACTGAGAGGGGGGGTGAATCAATATTCTACAAACTTTTATTTTTGCCCAATTATGGATATAACAGATTATCTTAACACATGCATAACATACGAAGTTAAACAACATGCATAGCAATAAAATTAAATAACTGATAACACATTATTTGTTCTCAAGGAAACCCTGGCCAAAGGAATACCCCGATGGGGATGGTACCCACAAAGATCCACTAATCAAAAGTATCATGATAAGGATGTTGACCCTGTTAGGAGTCTATTACATGCATATAGTGTCTCAGTCCTGATTAAGGGACTATAGACCTTGTTAGAAGCCTCAACCTTGTTAGGAGTTGGCAATACAAAAAGTGATTATTAGATGAGCCCACTACCCAAACAAGTAATGTACTATATACACTGATTAAAAAAGTAGGTTAAGGTACATAACCTTATACTTCTTGCATCAATATCTCTTTGCTACTCTTTCACTATCGCTATTACATATTCATCATATATTTGTCTTCATATCACTTCTCGATTACATTACATTTATACAAGTTATTAGGATTAATAACTTTCCAGTTGGCTATCATATTACAAATAACTTTATCCAAGGGTTAACATCTAGGATTTCATCCCTTTATATTTGTAACTCATTATTTTGATAAACGAAATAATCCCTTAACTCGTTATCAATTCTGTCTTCATATTTTGTCCTGTCGGCTTGACATTATCTTTAGTAAAACTATCATAACTTCTTCCATACATGTCATACTAACTTTCACTCTGAGATGAGTCTTCAATAGTCATCATAGAGTCTATGTTAAAGTGCGCAAGCACTAAACTTATTCCAATCAACATCGCAAACAAAAACTATCTCCAGGTTCACTAGTAAAAACACTGTCTCATACTTAGACAATTTTGCATTGCACTCTAACATACTAGTTCTCTGACCTGTGCGATCTTCATGTAAAACATATGTTTCCATAATGACAACATCTATGTAACCAACTCATCCAAATTTCCAACAATCTCCCCCTTTGTCATTGGTGGCAACATATGAGAAAATTGGCTAAGTCTACAACTTCAAAATCTCAAAATTGTGGCCATAGTATAAAATATATACTATCCTTATAACTCCAAAAAAAATCTTCTCTCTAATATAGTACTCCCCCTAAGAGTACCAATCCTTATCATTTTCTTATCAATTGTCTACTATATATCTCTCCCCCTTTGACAACAATGACAAAATAGAGGTAAGGAGGGTTACAAAACTGTATTCACAAAAAGATTATACCTTAATTCAATATTGTGAAGCCGGTGGGCTTGCAACACAATCTACAAAATCAATCTTTATAGCCTCTAACTCCTTCTCCCATGATTTCTTAATAGAATCTACCACACTGAGTAGTGCGCACAATCCATAAGATGCTATATCTCATGCTTGGAGATTCTCAAAGTTAAACTTTTGAAAAGATGTCTTGGCTAAAAGACATTATTCCAATTTCCCTTCAATAATACTTAACTTCATACAAGTGTGCTCTCTTAAAAGAGTGAATCTTTTCATTTTCCTATCTTTTTCATCTTGCAAAATTCTGATTTCATCACATATCTTATGAATTTTCTTCTCAACATCAAATACCTTCACATTGGGGCTTGAAAGAAAGTTAGTTTCATTTTGAATTTCTACTTCCTTCATCTTCATCTTCTTATCTTTTTTTTTTTCAAGGTCTCTGATTTTGTACACTGGATGTACAAAGATTTTCCTCTTTCCAAATTATTCCTTAAGTCCTTTATACAGATATCAAGATTGTTGATATCATTCTTGATATTCTGGCTAATGTTCAAACGTATTTTGGCCTCATAGGCTGCTTGAGCTTTCACTTTTTCTATATCAGTTAAATTTGTGAATTCACTATCAAAAGTGTTCATCACTTTCTTTGCTTTCTCCAAAGGGTCAGCTTCCATAATTTGTGTAGTTACAATGCCTTGTAACTTCTCAGTAAGCTCCTTTAGGCATCCTTCAAGACTTTTTACTTTCTTGTTCTTTCCAATGATCTTGTTCAAGGATGTGATCAATTCCATTTGATCATCATCATCTACTTCCTTTCCCAAATGCTCAATCATAGATCCAATCTGATTCTTCTTTCTAGTCTCAGGAGTAAGACTGATATCTTCTTTAGTGGGAATAGGTACTTTTTTTTCTGTCACTAAGGGTTCTATGACTATGGTCTTTGTTTTATGTTCTCCTTTGGTACTCTCCTACTCTTCAAAAGCCAAATTCTCAACAATGTTTTTTAGATTCTTGAAGACATTATCATCAATATCCAAGGTGATCTTTGTTCCTTCTACATTCATGACTTCATCTTCAATGTTTATGGCTGGTGGAGAGGGAATGTCCTCTTGTTCTATTTCACCTGCTTGCTCTACTGCAATTGATGGTTCTCCAACATTTTCTGACATAACCTTCATGATTTCTTGCTATGTTTTTGTATTAACCTCTTCATATCATCCTCCCATAATCTAAATGGTTCTCTTTTTGGTTCTCAAATTAGTGCTTAAAGCTTTCATGATCTGACTAAAGTGTGCTTCATCTTTTACAACATAAAGCTTTCTTACAAGATTTTCTCTAGTAGATGTGTCTTCCTCGGATGCTCTCTTCTTCCTATTCACAAGTTTATTTTACAAATCTTCAGGTATCTTACCCTGAATTGTATCAAACTTCTTATTAGACAAAATCATATGCTTTATGACTACATTTTCCAGATTTAATCTCTCTGCATAATCATAGATTTCATAATACTTATTCATTCTTGTAAAGTCTCCATCCTGAATGATCTTCTCATTAAGCTTCTCAAGTTTAGGTTTCCAAGTTTTCTTCTTAATAGAAGTGCCATCATCTTTAATTTCTACAATTTTCCTTGGAACTAGTTGCACTAATGTTTTCTATCTCTTACCTGGTCTAGTAGCACTCTCTTTTACTCTTTTGCTAGGTGTGGAGGAAGTGGATCTAGTGGATATCCTTTCTTCTTGATCCTTCTCAATTTCTTCCACTTACACCTTAACTTATGTTTCTTCTTGCTATGCTACAATTGATGATAAAGGTGGAATAGATGAAACTTATTTTTGTCCAATAGCTCTAATTGCTCCTATTGTTTGCTTTGCTACCAAGAATTTATGCTCAGTCATCCCTGTATCTTTTAGAATTTTCTTGATAGTACTCTCAACTCTTTTCTTTGACTACTTCTCTTCAAGTAAGGTCTTTGTGGAGTTGAATTTCTCCTCAAAGGTTCCAAACCTATTACAATGAGTATCTAGCTTGCACTTAAGTAACCTGCTCACATATCCTTCTATCTCTACCTCAAATATCTCATAGCCAAGAGGATCTATGAACTCTGGTCTAGGTTCTACTACTTCAATGTAGGTAAAGTCAGTATCAACCATGAAACATATCTCATTTTTATACTTCTCCATAAGAGACTATGGGATCCTTGATCTACTAAACACTATATCCTGAAATGTTTTGATTACCAATACTGCACTTTCATTCACTTTATCAATAACATGCCTCCTATACACTAGGTTAATTCTTTCCATTATATTTTGGCCATCATTCCAGTCATTTCCAATGGTGTAAGGAAATCTTCTCAATAGATGAAAAAACATATAGGTGATTAATGATGAGAATCTAAATTGTGTATACTTAGTTTTTTTAATCTTTTCCAAATTCTCAAATAGTTGAATTCTCAGAATCTCACACATATCAACTTGTACTTTGTCAACACACATCAGATAAGTTGCATGTATCATTCCAGCTGCCATGTCATCCTCTCTTGAATTTGCACAAAACTTAGTGGTTGGGATCTTGCATAAGTATCTGACATCATCTTGTTGAATCTTACTAATCACAATTCATCTACCATTATAGGATGACTTTGTGTTGTCTATGACTATTTTCCTCATGTTCTTCTCATTTAAAAGAATGGATCCAGTTTTATATAGTCTAGTAACTTCATGAATCAAATCAGCTATGATATCTATCACTCTATCTTCTAACCAAAACTTCCTATTATGAATTTTTCTTAAGATTATCTTAGTACATTCTTCATTGTCAAATTCATACTATAATGCATACTTAATGATCTCATTATCTTTCAAATATTCAAATCCTTCTTTCAATGTGATGCAGGAGCATCCTGGGTGTAAGAGCAATCTTGCATCACCCAAAAATATTTCTATTTTTTATTCAATAAGGGCTATCTTGTGCAGAGTTGCTATTTATGGAAATTTTCTATTTTTAGTAAGTTGGTCTTATGATCTCGGAATGCCTAATTTTACATATGGAGGTTCATCTTAGTCATATCAGCCTACCAGCAAAGTTTCATGGCTAGATCAGGTGTAGTTTTGAAGATATTGAAGATTTTCGGTATTGGCAGCAGGGTACAAAAACTCCAAACTCAGTTTTGAAGGCTTTAGAGGCCCCGAATGAGGTTGAAAAATTGGGTGACAGACACAATGCACAGGTCAAGCCTATAGAGAACTTTGTGGCATTTCTAAAATGGGGTTATAATAGCCAATCGGGTCAACGGGCGATGACTTATGGTCTTCGGAAGTTGGGTCACCTGAAATGGCAGAAAATATTTTTTCTTCAAAATTTATGTTTGAGTTTCAAAACTCATTTTGAGCTGACTTTGATGTAATAAATTGTAAAATAAAATAATTCTAAGTCTGGTCGGCCCTAAGGGCTAAATTTCTAGAACCTTCTCGGGCGGTGGAAATTGCCTATATAAAGAAGGCCCGTAGTGTTGTCTAGGGCAGTTCTGGGTAGTAGATCTGGGTATTGATTTGAGCCTTTTTCCTACAAAATATTGTAAGGGAATGCCTATGTGGCTTTGCATATTATAATTTTGAAAGTTTGTAATTCCACATTTGTGGAGATAATAAGAAGCCAATTTTCTATTCTTGCATATTATTGTTGTTGTTTCTCTATTTTTGTTATGTGCTTGTGGTATTAAGGGGAGCACCCTTCATTAAGTGGTATCAGAGCAGGAGTTCTTGAGTGTGTAAATAGATTGCTGACTGTGAGGCAATTTGCACTAGGACCGTGGTTAGGGTTTCAGCGTGCATCACAAAAATGACTCCACAAAGAGAACATGGTGGAAGAGCTGGTGCTGTGACACCTGAGGTTAGAGAGCTACAGAGACAAGTGCAAGCATTGCAAGAAGAGATTCGCAGAGGAATGAATCTTAATGTCAGAGATGAAAGTGAGGATGAAACCGAAGAAGAATATCAAGAAGGAGAAGCTGAAATTGTGAACCAGGAGGAAGAAAGACTTTTTAGGGTGATTTCCAAGATTGGGAAAAGACCTAAGATTGAGGTTCTTACATTTTCTGAAAATCTTAACCCAGAGGAATTGATCGACTGGATCAATGAATGTGAGGAATATTTTGAGTATAAAGATGTTGAGGATCCTGATAGGGTCAAATTTGCGAAGGCCAGATTGAAAGGTCATGCGAAGATCTGGTGGCAAGAAATTCAATTGGAGCGAAGTAGAAGAGGGAAAGATAAAATCTAAAGATGGGATCGGATGGTGGATAAAATGAAGTGATAGTTCATTCCTGTTGATTATGAGCTTGACCTACTAAAGAAAATGCAAAGTTTGAAGCAAGCAGGAAGATCTGTTTAGGAGTATACAGAGGAGTTCTATCGACTCCTCATCAAAATAGGCCATGCAGAAGCTAATAAAGAGAAAGTTGCCTGATACCTTAATGGTTTAAGGCCAAGCATTCAGGAGGAGTTGAATCTAGTTCAAATGAATAGTATTGAGGAGGCATACCAATTTGCCCTAAAAGTAGAGGAAAAGCTGAACAAGAAGTTTGAGAGCAGACAAAATGGAAGAGGTCATGGTGGAAGATCTGGTGGATGGTCATATGGTGGCTGAAATGAAGATCCGAAAAAGAAGGATGAGGTCAGTAGCAGTCAGAATCAAATAGAAAATAATTCCAATCATTTCCAAGATCAGAGAGGACGAGGAAGAGGACAAGGATTTGGAAGAGGAGGCTTCCATGGAATATGTTTTCATTGTGGAGAAGAAGGTCATAGGGAATTTGAATGTCCTCAGTGCCAAGGTAGAATAGATAGGAGAAATGAAGGCCAGGCCAGAGTTGCACATGTAGATGAAGATGCTAGATCATCAAATTCTGAAGATGCTGAAAGAGGAGAAACACTAATTAACAGAAGAGTCTTGCTAAGTGGCGAGGATGAACCTAAACAAAGAAGGAGTCTATTTCACACTAGATGCAAGTGTGAGGGTAAATGCTGTGATGTGATTATCGATAGTGGAAGCACTGACAATTTGGTGTCAGAAGAGATGGTGACAAAGTTGAAGCTCAAGAGACAAAAACACCCACATCCATATCGGATTGCCTGGGTGCAAGATGACCACAAGGTCATGGTTAGTGAACAGTGCCTAGTAAAGTTCAAGATCGGTGGGTACCAAGATGAGGTACTATGTGATATCATCTCTATGGATGCATGTCATATGTTGTTGGGTAGATTGTGGCAGTTTGATAGATGTGTTGTACATGATGGTCGTGTGAATACCTATTCCCTGACAAAAGATGGAGTGTGACATAAGCTAAAGCCATTGAAGGAGACCGAAGAAAAGGTATGTGGTAATGCAAGAATAACATTTGTTGATGGAAGAAAGTTCCTAGATGGTATGAGGCATGAGCATGTGTGTTTTGCTTTAATTCCAAAAGTTGGTAAAGAAGAAGTAGAGGATGTACCTGTAGAGGTTGCAGATTTGTTGAATGAGTTTTAGGATATTGTATCTGATAATGTACCTGATAGATTACCACCGATAAGAAAGATTAGTCATCAGATGGATTTGATTCTAGGAGCCAGTTTGCCAAACAAGGTAGCACATAGAATGACACCAGCAAAAAGTGAAGAGCTGAATAGACAAGTACATGAGTTATTGTAGAAGGGGTTGATTCGAGAGAGTCTGAGTCCCTGTGCTATACCAGCGATATTAGCACCAAAGAAGAATGGAGAGTGGAGGATGTGTACAAATTTTAGAGCAATAAACAAGATCACAATCAAGTATAGGTTTCCATTACCACGAATGGATGATATTATGGATTGTTTGAGTGGGGCTGTGTATTTCTCAAAGATAGATCTGAAGAGTGGATATCACTAGATTCAGATCAGAGAAGGAGATGAATGGAATATTGCCTTTAAGATAAAGGAAGGACTGTATGAGTGGTTAGTCATGCCTTTTGGGCTAACCAATGAACCGAGCACTTTCATGCGGCTCATGAATGAGGTTTTGAAAGAATTTCTGAGTAAGTTTGTCATTGTTTACCTAGATGATATTTTGATTTTTAGCAAGACATTGGAGGAACATATGATGCATATTCGTATGGTGTTTGAGAAGCTAAGGGATGAGAAATTGTTGATTAATTTGAAGAAGTGCAGTTTTGTGAAGAAAGAGTTAGTGTATTTGGGATTTGTAGTTTCAGTAGAAGGTCTAAAAATGGACCTAGAGAAGGTACAGGCTATCCTTGAATGGCCTACTCCAAGGAGTGCTACTGAGGTAAGATCTTTTTATGATTTGGCTAGCTTTTACAGAAAGTTTATCAGAAATTTTAGCAGTATTTGTGGACCCTTGACTGAAACAATGAGAGGGGATAGAAAAGAGTTTAAGTGGACTAATGGGGCAGAAAAGAGTTTTCAACTATTGAAACAAAAAGTTACAGAACAACCTGTTTTAGCACTTCTAGATTTTAATAAGGTGTTTCAAGTAGATTGTGATGCTAGTGGTACTGCAATAGGAGCTGTTATGAGCCAAGAAGGTAAACCTCTTGCTTATTTCAATGAGAAGTTAAATGATGCCAAGAGAAAATATTCTGTCTATGATTAGGAGTTTTATGCTATAGTTCAGGCATTAAAGAAGTGGAGACATTATCTACTTCCTAAGGAGTTTGTTTTGTATACTAATCATCAAGCATTGCAATATTTGAATAGTCAAGAAAAGTTGAATCAGAGGCATTTGAAATGGGTTGAGTTTTTGTAGAGTTATACATTTGTTTTGAAACACAAAAGTGGAAAGTCTAATAGGGTTGCAGATGCTCTTAGCAGAAGGCAACTATTGCTGATAGAGATGCAGATTGAAGTGGTTGGGTTCAAGGAACTCAAGAATTTGTATCCAGAGGATCCTGATTTTGGTGAAGCTTGGAAAGCTTGTACAGAACCTGTTACTCTAGATAGGATGAAATGGATGGATTTTATCATCCAAGATGATATGCTATTCAGAGGGGAGTCAGTTGTGCATTCCAAAAAGTTCTATGAGGAGAATCTCATCAAGGAGAAGCATAGTGGAGGATTGGATGGACATTTTGGTCGTGATAAAACCCTTGCTTTGGTTGGTGAGAATTATTATTAGCCACAATTGTAGCAAGATGTGAAGAAGTTTGTACAGAGTTGCAGAGTATGTTAGATGGTGAAAGGAGTGAAGCAAAATACAGGGTTGTATCAGCCATTACCTGTACCAAAGAAGCCTTGGGAGGATATCAGTATGGACTTTGTTCTTGGTTTACCGAGGACACAGCGGGGACATGATTCAATTTTTGTAGTAGTTGACAGATTTTTGAAGATGGCACATTTCATTCCCTGCAAGAAGACTAATGATGCTATTCATGTAGTAGAATTGTTTTTCAAAGAAGTGGTGAGACTACATGGTTTGCCAAAGACCATAGTTTCAGATCGAGATACTAAGTTTGTTGGATATTTCTGGCGGACATTGTGGAAGAAGTTGAAGATAGATTTGAAGTTTAGTTCATCACATCATCCATAGACCAATGGATAGACAGAGGTGGTGAATAGAAGTTTGGGAAATCTGCTGAGATGTTTGGTTGGAGATAAGCCAACAGGATGGGATTTGATTCTACCACAGGCAGAATTTGCATACAATAATTCTTTCAACAGGAGCACTGATAAATCTTCATTCTAGATTGTATATGGAAGTAGTCCAAGAAATGCATCTGAGTTGAGAAAGATAGATAAAGGAGAAATAAGTAGTGCTGAAGCTGAGGATTTTGCAGAATATTTGAAGAACATCCATGAGGAGGTGAGGAAGCATATTACCAAGATGAATGTGCAATATAAGACTAAGGAAGATGAGAAAAGGAGGCATAAGGAATTTTAGGTTGGGGATGAAGTCATGGTCCATTTGCAGAAGGAGCGGTTTCCAGTTGGTACATATAACAAGCTGAAAATCAAGAATTTTGGACCATGTAAGATACTGAAGAAGCATGATTCAGGAAATGCATATGAGGTAGGATTGCCTACTGAGCTAAATATTTCACCAGTGTTTAACATTTCAGATTTGACTAAGTATCATGAAGGAGGTGTTGAAGATGAGGTTGTAGCAGCACAGTGGATTATTCCAGCAACCAGTTCAGATATCAAGGAGATTGAAGACATACTAGACAGTCGTGTTGGCAGAAGCACAAGGAACAGGACATATGAAGAGTATTTGGTCAAATGGAAAGGATGACCTGTTGAAGATTCATCATGGCTAACAAAGGAGGAGGTTAACCATCTTGGTTTTTCTCTGTACACCTGAGTCGTGACAGGGTCATTTCTCAAATTACCCTAGGTGTCTGATGTAGGAGCATCCTGGGTGTAAGAGCAATCTTGCATCACCCAAAAATATTTCTATTTTTGTATTCAATAAGGGCTATCTTGTGCAGAGTTGCTATTTATGGAAATTTGCTATTTTTAGTAAGTTGGTCTTACAATCTCGGAATGCCTGATTTTACATATGGAGGTTCATCTCAGTCATATCAGCCTGCCAGCAAAGTTTCATGGCTAGATCAGGTGTAGTTTTGAAGATATTGAAGATTTTCGGTATTGGCAGCAGGGTACAGAAACTTCAAACTCAGTTTTGAAGGCTTTAGAGGCCCCGGATGAGGTTGAAAAATTGGCTGATGGATGCTATATGTGGGTCAAGCCTATAGAGCACTTCGTGGCATTTCCAAAATGGGGTTATAATAGCCAATGAGGTCAACGGGCGATGACTTATGGTCTTCGGAAGTTGGGTCACCTGAAATGGCAGAAAATAATTTTTCTTCAAAATTTTTGTTTGGGTTTCAAAACTCATTTTCAGCTGACTTTGATGTAATAAATTGTAAAATAAAATAATTCTAAGTCTGGTCGACCCTAAGGGCTAAATTTCTAGAACCTTCTCGGGCGGTGGAAATTGCCTATATAAAGAAGGCCCATAGTGTTGTCTAGGGCAGTTCTGGGTAGTAGATCTGGGTATTGATCTGAGGCTTTGTCCTACAAAATATTGTAATGGAATGCCCATGTGGCTTTGCATATTGTAATTCTGAAAGTTTGTAATT